>JACXGJ010001669.1:0-78569 GCA_016801105.1 Esox niger
CGGTGTGAGGAGGTCGTGGGCTAGTCTGTGTTGGCCCGGTGTGAGGAGGTCATGGGCTAGTCTGTGTTGGCCCGGTGTGAGGAGGTCATGGGCTAGTCTGTGTTGGCCCGGTGTGAGGAGGTCATGGGCTAGTCTGTGTTGGCCCGGTGTGAGGAGGTCATGGGCTAGTCTGTGTTGGCCCGGTGTGAGGAGGTCATGGGCTATGGTCTGTTCGCACTTTACTGGTTTGTGTCTTTTGTGCCCCACTTGTGTCTCTCCCTCCTGGCCCCGCCCTGTTGGCTCCCTAACCACTAACAGTAGCTTTGAAAATAACCGTCTGCTAAACGGATAAAAAAAACAAAAAACATTATTATATATACTACAATGTATAATATTATTATTATTATTATTATTATGATAGATAACATTTCAACACATTATGATTTGTATATTATATTATTATGCATATGAAATATCAACACTGTGCGGTCCTGGTCAGAGGTGTAAATGTAATATCCCTCTCCAGTAGGCCTCCCCCATGTCTGTTTGCTTCTGTCCTTCAGCCCAGGCCGTGGAGCGCAGGCTGCTGAAGGCGGACCACACGGCCATCCACCCCCACCTGTTGGACATGAGGATCGGCCAGGGACGACACCATCAGGGCTGCTTCCCACGGCTCCAGGCTGACGTCCTGGCCCAGGGACACAACGCTACCAAGTAAACACACAAAGTTACACTCATGAAACCTGCATGGACACAACACACAGAGTGTTTGATGGTCTTACCCCTGTGTGTAGGTGGTCAAGTCGTAACGCTCGCAGGAGCGACACTAGGAAACCAGTGACGTCCCCGGAGACGACGTCCGGACTGGACAATGACCTGAGAGAGGTGAACACCTGCAGTGTTTATGTAGAAGTCCTTGTCATCAACGGGTTGCTGTAGTATATGGAGGATTTTTGCACTGTCGTTTTGGGTTAATCTGAGAGCAAAAGCTTACTGCAATGTGGTGAATTGACCACAGTGCCATTCAGGGCCCCCTCATCAGGCTAAATGTTTAAGAAACTTTTGAAACAGAAAAAACACATGGGACTGTATTTGGATCACTTGGTATTGGGCTTGTGGTTCAGTCTGAACTGGGCGGAGCTAGGCCGGGAAAAGAGCTATTAGTTGCGTTCTGAATTTTTTTGGTATTTTGTCTGATAGTCGCTCTCTGGGTTCTTCCCACAGAAATACTCCCCGGGACGGAGGAGCCTACGCCAGTCCACGCTGCTTGACCCATCCCCCTCGGGTGTCACTCAGACCCAGCGTGGGTTTGTGGATGGGCTGCTGCGGGAGTGTCGTCTGAAGGTAAGGGTCTCCTGACTCCTCACAGCAGGGGCATGGAAGCAAAACGTTGGGCATGGACTCTAACCCAGCATATGGATCGATACAGTGTCGGTGTCCAATATAGCACCCTATTCCCTACATTGTGAAACCAACCTTTGAGTAGGATCTCAATGGAGCACCATATATGGAACAGGGTGCATTCTCACACGTCTCACGCGTTGTCCTGGAGATAGAGACTTCAAGGGGCGTGCTATTAGTTGATGTCAGTTTCAGAGCATGTCCTGCGCCTGTAGACGAACACAAAACCAGCTTTGTAACCTCCGGGACAAAATCCCAGTTGCGTGCGCTTCGTATATTCACGCCGTGGAGGTCTGAGCGTGTCCTTGCGCCCTCGGGCGGTGATGTGTGGAGGTGTAACGCGGCCAAAGAGCCTCTTCCTGATCGTGCGTTGTTTGTGTTGTCGGCGCGGCACAGACCCGCCGTATGTTGATGGAGAGGATGGGGAAGGAGAGGGCGGAGCCGGGCCAGGTGGAGGCCGGCATCATGGGCCTGCAGGAGAACACACTGATCCACAGCATCTGTGTCCTGCTGGAGAGGACATGGGCCCACGGGCTGAAGATCAAACAGGTTAGAGACACACACACACACACACACACAAACACACAGACCCACTCAAAGACAGGCCACGATTGATCTGGCAATCGTGAATACAAATGTAAGATGTGTTTGTCAGGAATTGATGCTTTATCGATAGGGACCAGGGCTTGACATTGGCACTCGCCCACCCGACAAATGCAGGAAGAATTCACTTACTAGCAGGCCCAGGGTGGGGAATCAGGAGAATTCTGGGAGGGCCGCTTGAGGATTTTTTAGGGACAAATGTCACATTGGTCTATCTTCTCTTAAGGTACGCTACACACGTTCTGCATTCTGACACTGCAGCCTCTGCATGGGTTGTACCATGTGAGGGAGTTCTCTCCTCCCAAATAGAGTTGGTTGGTCCATAGCCCGTCTTTTCCAAAAGGTTTTCACAGACAGGCTACCGATAGCTGGGCCGGCCCACCGATACGCGTCAGGGAGGATGGATGGGAGGAAGAGGCCAGGAGGGGCTGAAAAAGCCAGGTTGAAAGAAAGAAAGGCATTGGAGGAGGATGCTGCCAAATGTGACACGCTTACCGATGTATTTCACGAGGACAAACACAAGTGGCAACTGGTATAGAGAGATATAGGTCTAATGATTAGCATTAGGAATGGTATTATTTGGCTATATCGTTGTAGCATTGTCAACCTATTCGCAAGCAAAATATTAGATTTAATTAAAATACTAGCCTTTATGTATGTTTCCCAATATATGGCGATTCATAGACTTTGCAAATATTATGCAAATATTGATAACAAAACAAAATCTTGAACTGTGTTTTCACTAAAATGTCCTCTTGATACATTTTTGTGTAGCTTCTGAGCAGCAGATAAGCCAGTCCCCCGCTTATAATGATGTGCCCAAAATTTGCAATGAGGAGACAATGACTACAGGGACAAGTAGAGAGGATAATTGAGTAAAAAATATGAATTAAAGTTATTTAATGTAAGAAAGAGCAGTATATGACATGATAAACCAATATGCAGACTGCCATATATGGAACAACCAGAGATGGAGCTTGAAAGCAGGACCAGTTCCACCTGCAAAAACTGTCTATTTAATACTTTCACAGTGTAACCTCCTCACAGATGCTTATCATGTCATTGAGTTAGCATATACCTTTCTGTTAACTTTGTCCATCACGCAGGTTGCATGTGAGAGAAGCTTCTCAACTTTAAAAGGTGCTAACTGAGACAACTTGGAGGCTTTCATGTTAATGTGCACAAATAAATCCTCTTGTCTATAAGCAACAACACAGTTATAAAGTGGCTGAAACCAGTGCCCTGCTTAGGCAGCTACTGATGCTGTAGATGCTGTTGGCGCTATTTGCAATGTAACTGTAAACTGTACTGTGAATTGTACTGTAAACATTAGTTCAATATGCCTCTTAGTGGAATAGAGGAATATTTTTTAACTTCTCAGCTTTTGTGAATTATTATTTAACCTTTCCATTATTTGTTGAACCATGATATTAATAAAATACAGGATTAATAAAAAAACAGGATAGTATGAGCTGAACTGTCGCTTCATTTATCCAATTTCCACCACCATAGTAAAATGGGTCTGGTCTTTGGCCTGAAACTCCCAGGCTGGAAAGTGGCCCCACTCCGGCCCTGCTTACTAGCCACTTTGGCGGGTGGCGTTCTATATATGTATACACAGGGTTGTTCCTGCATTCAAATCTCAAATGCAACAGCCTTCCCGCCTCCGTGTGTAGGCGTGATAAAACATGATTTAGCGCTCATATAAAATACCTGCGAAACACTGCCGCTAAAATGACAGTAGGAGGAAACGTTTTCCACATTCAGTGTTGCAAGGTGGGGTGTATTTCTTACCCAATTGGGCATTTTTTTTAGTCTGCGGCAGAATACAGTTTACGGTCTATAAAATTTGGCAACCTTGTACACAGGACCACACAGATCCAGACATTGCGGAGATGAGTAATGTCAGAAAAAGAAGTGGATCCTAGATTTTTTTTTTACTTCCACGCATTTCACTGCATTCTATTAAAACAGAATAATCTCAAACTACATCTGATTGGCATACCTTTTTTTAACTTTCCACGTGACTTCTCGTAGCCAAAAATTACAGATTCTTTTTTAAAGTGAAATTGCGACGATGACTGCCGAAAAGACCATCAGATTAGGGTATGTAGGCTCCTATCACCAAAAACATTAGGCTATATATGTATTTTATAGAGTAAAAAAAAGAACTAATTGAAGTTACTAACAATATTAATATGAACGTGAAGATGCTGGATCAGCGACCGCAGCAGAGCCTTGTACAGTTGAAGGAAGTCAAGGGAGATTAACGATGTAACGTCAAAGCCAAGATGGGGGAAAAACGTCTTGACAAGGCTGTCATGAATACAGATCTGTTTGTCTATTATAACAAGAACATAGCATAACAAAAATAGAAAACAATAATATTGACTGCGATTGATTATGAAGGTGATGGGTGATTTCATATTTATTTTTAAATAACATGTTAATAGTTCTAGATTATGTTAAGAATAAATATATTTTGTGCATATTTTGGTTGATATTAGGGAGGACATTGTGCATTAGCTGCTTAAGTGGACATGGACAACAGGGCTTCTCTTTTGTAAGTGCGTAGCCTCATCATATTAAGTATTTCACAGAGGGGTGTCCGGTAAAGTGGGGTATCACTTTTTCCTAGTAGTGACTGAACCAGTGAACAAGACAGGTGTAGATGTAGCACACCATAGTCAAATTTTATCAAATAAAACGTAATTCCCCAACAAATAAATGGTAACTTTAGAAAACCACTAGCCACAATGGCTGGTGAGCGAATATGTTAATGTCAAGCACTGATGGGGACAGTGGGCAAAGATGAAGGCGTTTCGGTCTTCCTGCAAGAGCAGCCCAGGCTGCAGCAGTACATGTGTGTTCAGACCCCCGGTCCGCCTAATCCCATACACTGGGAAAAGCAGTAGACGTGACTGGTGTTGTTGGTGTTCTTTGTCCCGTCTAGAGGAGATCTGCACTGTGGTCTCACCTGCTCCACTACCAGGCAAACCAGGAGAAGGCGGAGCCAGGCTCCCCTGCCGAGTCTCCAGGTGAGAGCCGATGACATCCTAACCTGGCACCTGATCCGCTTGCGCTGCCGATAACAATGGCCATTTGGATACGGTTATACAGTACAAACGGATTGGCAGCCAGGCTAGACGCGTGCTAGGAATGGGGATTCTGTTATGGTCTGGTGTGTTTGCATCACCTGATATTAAGTTGTTGATCATTTGAATGCTACGTTCAAGTCGCGGAGCGTTCGCCAATCACTCTCTTTTCCCGTTTCAGTGTCCAGTGGGACGGACAGCAGGAGGCTCCGGGATGGGCTTCCACCCCCAAAAGGCTCCTTTGCACAGGAAATAAGGTAATAAATAATTAGTTGAAGGGATGAGAATAGGCTCAGAGGGGAGGGGCGATGATGGGTTTAATAGAAGTCCTTGATGAAATTGCTCAACCTGCTGTCCCAGTAACAGCTGGTTAGGAAAATTGCACAAATATTTTCCCCAAAAGAGGCTGTCGTTTGGGACAATGGAAGATGCTCCTTCAGTGACACCATGACTGAACAGTGCAGATTTCTGTTCTATTCGAAAAGGAGGCTCCTTCATTACCGTTTTCAAATGATCGACACCATTGTATCGAGTTGAAATTTCGCCAACTTCCTCGGCGGGCGGCGCAACATCACCCAACACACTGGTTTCTTCGAATAAAAAGGGCATTGTTGTTGTTTTTGCCCCTCAGGTTTGTCCAGACTATGAATGAAAGTCTGAGTGAAGTGGGACGGGCACGGGCCTGGGTCTATCTGGCGCTGGAGAAGAAACTCCTCTCACAGCATCTCAAATTGCTGCTGACCAACCAGGACCTACTGCGGTATATCTTCCATGTAGCTTTCTTTACAGTGCCAAGACGAGACATGAGCTGGTTTGGTGACAGGTTCTTGATAGCTGCTAGAAATAGTTTCAACAAAATCTACAATTTACTTTCCCATTTATTTTAAGGAAGTATTTATATGTATATTTGAGATTTTGTATGCAAGTTAAACTTAATTTGTCTTTTGAAACTCAAATACACTCATTTAATAAAGGTACTGTATTTGAAAATATTTTTTCACATTTTCAACTATGTTTTACAAATATAGATTTAACTACTCAGTACTTAAAAATCATCAAATAAATATCATTAAATACAAGATGCTCAAACACTTATAAGAACCAGATTTGTCTGGAAATGACAATCTGAAAACAACATTTTACCTGGCATCATTCTGGTTTATACAATAATGAGGAAAGAATAAAGACAAATGAATCTTCAGACGTAAGCATAATGTGTGTGTAACTGTGTGTGTAACGGTGTGCGTGTGTGTGTGTGTGTGTGTGTGTCCTGCCTACAGGCAGCTGTATAAGCCCCATGCTTTCCTCCTGTGTGAGGAAGAGAGAGAGCAGTTCCTGTTTCACCTGCTGTCCCTAAACACTGTGGACTTCCTCTGCTTCACACGTGCTTTCCCCTCCATCAGTAAGTCTGCTATATTCCACTAGGCTGTGTGCATTACGCACCAAATGGAAAAGACCCACTGAAACATGACTGGAATGGTCAAGTGAGGAGTGTTTTAGTTTTCTGTTGAAAAATGTGATTCCGTTGCATGCCTAATAGAATAGGACCAGGCTACAATGATAGTTATCCCAGAAATGTTCCTGGAACATATTCTGCCTGGGGGTGTTCTCATGGGTTTCTTCTTAGTTGGTTGTCGGATTACATAATGAGAATTTGCTCATTGTGTTTTTTTAGGAACATTTTGGTTTTTACAACGATAAAAATCATTATCTTCGTATCTTAAGTCGACATCCCCAAGCAGTTCTAATAATGTCTTTAGACTTCTTGGAAGGTTTCTGGAATGAACCGTCTAAGAATTCTGACATCTTGGAGTGTTTGTACTAATATAATGAAGGTGTTCTTGTATTCAAATTTTGTTTGTTGGTTTAAAGTATAGCAAAAAGTATGATAACATGTAACATTGTATCAAACATAAATTCGGTGGTTAAAACCATCAACTCTGATTGGCTTTGAAGTTGTATAGGAGTCTGTATCCCACGATATGACAAGAACAACTCCTTACTGCTCTATTTGTATTGGGAACGGGTTTATGATAGCAACAATGTTGAACATACCAAAATGCTATATCCAGGAATACCCCAAGGGTGCGTTATGCCTAAGAACAGCTCTTCCCGTGCTATATTGGACATGAACCACAACCTCCTACTTAAATACACAATGAGAGCATCTGTTAAATTACCAAAATGGAAATGTACCTTGTGTCCATTCAGGCATTCCGTACCGTGTGGTCATAATGCCCATGAAGAAGCTGAGCATTGCCATGGCTATGTCCAACCCCTGGGTGTGCGTGTCTGGAGAGCTGGGTGACTCTGGGATCAGGCAGATTCCTAAAAACACACAGGAGATCTACTTCCACGTGAGGAGCTCTGGTCATCTGGGCAGGAAGGGTCAGGTGGAAGCTGCTCAGGAATACTCCTTTCAACACTGATGCTGTTCTCACTCTGGTCTCTCTCCGTGTGTGTGTGTGTGTGTGTGTGTGTGTGTCAGTGTCAGAATCTGGGCCGTCTGAGCACCCTGCAGTTGGGTCAGGAGAACTCTGGTCTATTAGCCAAGTGTCTGGTGGACTGTGTGATCGTACACAACGAGATCACTGGACACACATACAGGTAATGCACACTATATACATGTGCACGTTGTCCACACGTGCACTCACACACACTGTCTGCAAGCATCTTTTTTCTCCCCACACACTTTCTACTCACAAGTTCTGGTCACACGACCCTCTTTGAATGTGACCCGTTTATGTGTGACCTTTGACATCTTACCTCTGACCTCCTTTTTACAACGCCCTGCTCTCCCAGGTTCCCATGCGGGCGCTGGCTGGGGAAGGGCGTGGGTGACGGAAGCCTGGAGAGGGTGCTGATTGGTCAGCTGGTGTCACCCGGAGGAGATGAGGATTCTGGGAGGTGGACAGGGACGCCCCCGGAGCAGGGCTCGCCCCCTCAGATTGGACTCACAGGTGGTCTGGGGTCTCTGGGGCGCTGCAGCAGCCACAACAGTATGTACAGACAAACACACACCAGTCAACACACTGTGTGGAATCAGAGTAATATATATAAGTGTCCTGTATTGTCTGACGACCTCTGTCCACTCCTGACCCTCTTTGTCTTCAGATAGCCCTTCATAGAGCCTATGATGTTTGTTTTTCACAAACTTGAAGCGCTTTGAGATTCCATGAAAGCAATATACGAGTGCAGTGAATTCTGATTGTCTTTCATTCTATTGCCCATTGTGAAGTCTCTGAACTCCTCATTCTTCTCTCTCCCATCCTCCCTCTGTCTCCCCCTCCCTCCCCCTCTCTCGCTCTCCCTGCTCTCAGGACTGTCCTCCGTCCAGGTTCAGGAGGAAATAAGGGAAGCGGTGAACAACCTCGTCAAGCACTTTCACAAAGCTGAGCCAGAGGTGGGTGTGGGGGTGTGCGAGTTATCTACAAATACAGAAAACAGGGACCCCAGCAGAGAGGTTTATCTACGAAGAGAAAGGGATTAGCCTCTCAGCTTTTGTCTGCCACTGTTGTCAGCTTTTTGCCTGCTTTGGTTTACCAGTATCTGCATTCATTAAGTCTGGAGTTTGTCATTAAGAAAAAAATACTCTCTTCCCTGCACGAGGAAGTAACTTCCACGGATCAGATGAATGGCATTCTTGCTTCTAAAGCCTGCTCTGGCCCCTCCTTTAAAATGTCTAGTTTGACCTTACCTTTAAAATCTGCCCTCTAGACTGTTGATGAATTACAGTAGTGTTTCTAGTGTCTAGGCATCTTTTTGAGCCTGAATATATGGAGCAATTTCCATGCATTTGAGAAGAGCTGGCTCGTAACTAGTTGACAACTACAAATTGAGCTAAGCCGATGTTATGCTACACGTCAACTTTCTTCAAACTGCATGAATAAAAATGTTATCCATCGGTTCATCTAACTGTGAATAAATAAGAAAATACCCTGAATCTCAAAATTCTGAAGTATCCCTTTAACCCAGCTGAGACTGAGTCATTCAGATTCACACCGCCCTTCTTCTAATAGCAGACAGAAGAACAATGGAAAAGTCTTAAAATACATGTATTTATTTGATCGAAGAGCACCCAGGAAAACATCCACATCTTTAGGTGTTTTGTTCACAGCAAAACATTTTATAACCTGGAGGGTATGGTCCTTAAAAAAATTCTTATATTTGAACCATTCATATTGAATCAAACATCTAAAAATGTTTTTTTTTTAAGTATGGTAAATAAAAAATATATTTAAATACAAATTTAATATTGCAAAGAATTCATAAAACAATTTGAAAACAGACTTATTCTTCCGAAATACAGTAACAAGAAAAATTCAGTATTGAACATTGTGGTCCCTAGATGGGAAACCAGACGGTGGAAATGGATTTGGAAGGCTGGCTGGGGGCACTCTTCCTGTTTGTCTGAAGACCAAATCCCAGTGTGGTGATGGGGATGCTGCCCTGCTTAGGGTGGTCTCTTTTAGATGGGACATTAAATGAATGCCCTGGCTCATTGTGGTCACTAGGATTCAATGATGCTTAACATGAGATTGAACATTCACTCCAAATAATTGTAACAAGGGAAGCGTATCAGCTACACCTTTCACACCATATTAGAAAACTCCTCCTCCACGACCTGTGTGCCACCAACAGAGGGTATTCATAACAACCATTCCGAGCTCTCACCGCACGTCGGCTCTCACCGCACGTCGGCTCTCGCCTCACGTCGGCTAGAATTGTTGAGGAGTGATATAGGGCATTTAGGGATATAGGGGATTATTGGGTGTCTAAAAGGAAATGGGTTTATGCTGATAATTAAGCCAGGACACTGTGGTCCACCCCAATTTATCAGGAGAAGTACCAAAGGACTTTTAATGGGCCACAGTGTAGGGACCTCTGGTTCAAGAGATGACAGCCTACAGAGGGCAAAAACCCATTTTAGTTTCCAGAATTATTAGGATATTACCAGCAACTTTTCGTGTCCTTCACTGGGGCTGACCAGCAAGAAAGCGGCTTCAGCCCGTGTGTCACCTTTGCAGCCATATTTCCCGGTTCACTCCAACCTGATCAGCACTATATGAGAATGTGTAATACATTTAATAAATTGAATATATATCAGAAGATACCTCAACGCTCTGGTTTCTGTTAGGTCCAAGGTTTAAAGAGCCACTATTTTAACATTTTAGATTTAATGTTACAGGTCCTGTGAAAATGTGCTGCTCTGATACCATTAAACTTGTAGGCCAATGTCATAACAGGTGCCTTACTAAAACTGCTTTCCAATTACTGGGATTTAAAATTATGCCGAAACGCATCTGAATGTAAAAGCTCTCCTTTCAGAGGGGGAGCCTGACTGCTCTGCTGTGTGGAGAGGTGGGGCTGGTGCGCTCCCTGGAACAATTCCTCCTCCACGGCTTCAAGTCCTCGCGCTTATTCCAGAGGAGTGTGTTCATATGGGACTTTGTGGGTAAGTGTGTGGAGTGGAGTGTGTGTATCACCTCATGGGCAAAGTGTGTGTAAATGCACAATGCCTGCAATTTGTCTCCATCTAGTGGCATTTTTACATTTACATGTAAAAATGAATGCATTGGAGCACGATTCACCCAGTTCGCCCATTAAACAGCGTATTCTTTAAATGACTTTAAATGAACAGTGTCAACATCATCCTGAAAACACACTTGCCAGCGTAGGATAAACCATTGTATCTTGATGATTTCTGTCCACCTAATCTAATGTGTCACCTGTTCTCCCCACGCCCGCAGAGAAGGCAGTGGTTTCCATGGAGACTGCAGATCAGATGGGCGACTTGCAGGGGTCAACGGAACTGTGCGACTCGATGTGTCACTATGTCAACGCCATCAACGCCTCATCACGGAACATCGGAAAGGAGGGCAAGTTCCAGCTGTGGGTGTGTCTTGGAGTGAGGTGAGAGGTCAAATTTTACATATCAGTGTGACACCTAACGTAGTAGTTTAAGCATTGGACCAATGACTGAAAGGTTTAGAGGTGTTAGACGGTTTAAATGATTTCTTACATTTGTGAAATTGCTCTTGAGTTTGTGGGCCAGTTTTGTGGACGTAACCATGATGTGATTGAAGTATTGGATGAAAGGTGGGCCAGTGGGAAGAGATTTCTTAAGGCTTGATTTGAAAGCGACTACAGTCTGAAAAGCCCGGTGACTAAAGGCATGGTATATGGGAGTAAAAAGCACGCCCCCCACATTGTTCAGAGACAGGTCATTGGTTTATGAAGTGGTTGGGCGTGGCTTGAATGTAGGGTTCATGGAGGTCCATGAGGAGAGTGTAGATCAGAGAGGTAGGCAGGCCTGTTTAGGGATTATTAGAACATGGGTGCTAAGTAATTTCTTAGAGGTTAGCAAGGATGGGGTTGAAGTGGGCAGACCTCGATCTCTTTCGGTATCCTTATAACACTGTTTCTTGAATACATTTTCCAGGCTGGCTACTAAGACATGACTATCATGCGAAGTAGGGAAATGTTTCTGCTCTGATCATATTATTTCCATTTACACATTAGTGCCAACTATCAGGTGTGACTTAACAGATTCATTTAAACAGTGCCCTCTATTGAAAATACAGGAGAACAGCACTGCCCTCTAGTGGTTGTGCTTGTTTTGTCAGTCAGTGACACACTTTCAATCCCTCTGAAGACCCACCTTCAAAGCAGTGATGTTGCTAGGCCTATTTTAGGGGGGCTTTAGCCTTCCTAAAATATTCAGCATCCCCCCCTAATTAAATATATATGAACTATATACATATTTATATAAATATATCTGTTAATATATTTTCTGTGATTGGTTTTTTTCATCAAATATTCCGTTGCATCTTAAACTATTTATAAATTGTATAGAACTTGTATAGAATCGTGTTCATTTGGCAGCATGTGCTGTAGAGTTTGATGCGTTGAACATGACCTGCTCATCTGAAGCAAGCTTCCTTCTGTAAACAGTAGCTACAGTCTTCCCTGTAATCCGCCACCCCCTAATATCGGGCGTTTCTAGTGGTCGAAATCCTCTCAAGTTCAAAATGTAAAAGCACTGGAATGGTATGTTTTGCTAAGAAATATACCTTTTTAGCTAGAGCCCTCCTATTTTTATATAAATGTATGGAGGTTGGTGCGAGCGAGTGACTGACCGACCGCCCGACCCTTGTAAAGTAGCGTAGTGTTTAGCAAACGCAATTCCAAGCCAGGAGTCCTGGGTTCTTGACTCGTCACAGTCAAAAATAAGTATGCGTTTGGATTTGTTCAGGATAGACAAAAAAGTATCTGGCTACAACCTTCAGTAGCTATGTTATAGTAAGCCTAAAATAAAACTGTTTACGGTTATGGTACGCATCCATGCACTCTTGGGTAGTGATAGACAAAAACATTTGCTTGCTGCAAACTTCCGTAACAATGTTATAGTAAGCCTAAAACAGGCAGGTGTGTTTAGGATTATTATGCTGCGGGTGGTGTTAGCAAAGATGGGGTCAAAGTGGGAAGACCTCTATCTCTTTCAGGATCCTTGTAGCACTGTTTCTTTAATTAATTTTCAAGGCTGGCCCCTAAGACATGACTATCATTTGAAGTAGGGAAATGTTTCTGCTCTGATCATATTATTTCTCATCTACACGTTTGTGCCAACAGTCACATGTGACTTTTAAATTTAACAGTTACATATGAACAGTGTCCTATTGAATATATAGGAAAACCAACGCTACCCTCTTGTTCAATTCCTGTTCATGAACTAGTCATAAGAATCCCAGACCCCGCTAAAAGAGGGTTAGCCCCCCACCCAGCACTCTGCAGCCTTCCACCATGATTGAGCTCACATGCTCCCAATCTGCCACAAGGAGTTGCTAGAATGAAATCAAGCAAGCTGACATTTTTTCTAATGCTAACACCCAAACCCAATTGCACCACACTCCTAATGCGCCAACAGGATTCAAACTCTGGTCTAACGTTACTAATGTGCCTTTCAGGGGACCATAACATATGTTCCTCATCTAAAACAAAATTTGTGTTAACGGTCTTGCTTAAGGACATGTAACAGAGGATGCATTACCCAATCTTGAATTCACTCGAGTATAACTCTCTCGCGTTAATGATTGGGTAAAGCATCTTTAACTGTTGAGAGTTGCAGCAATGAGACGAGATTGGAACTATTGGATCCAAAAACAATGGAAGTTAATAAAATTCTCAACATCATTTTTAAAAAAAATGTCCATGCTAAAAAATAATTCATAAGAAACTGAAATCTAATAACTATGCAATAATTAGCCCTTTTCGGTACTGGGCATAGGGCGGAATCACTTTTAGAGTTGGAAAACCTAATGGTGCAGCGCCAGAGTAGGCAAACTACAACCTGCATTTGACGAACACATAATGGACAAAAAAAGTGTGCAAGCCTCCGTTGAATTCTGTAATCCGATGTGGACCCGCTGATCTAGAGCTAGACGGAATCACAGAACCGGCAGAGACCAATCTGTCTTTCTGCCCCTGAGCAAGAAGGTTGACCCTAAAAGCTTGCAGAGCACCTGGTGTAGCATTGATCTGCTTCCATTCCAACCCTTAAAAACATACGTAGACAACAGACCTGAGATCAGCTGTCTCATGGTTGCATGATAATGATAATTAGAGTAATCATGAAATGTGTGAAATGTTCTGAACATTGCAGGCTGAAATGTAAGACATCTGACATGAGTTTACATGATGGGCAGATTTGTTTCTTTTCTGCACAATTCCTGTTTATCTGTCCGTTACATAGTGTAGGCCTGCTTAACGGACCTGTTGAAAAAAAATGCGTATTTGGACCTTTGACCCTTCTGTTGGCAGGGACCATCTGCTGCCCCAGTGGCTCCCCCTGTTGGCTGAGAGCCACCTGGCAGCGCGTCTCTACGAGGAGACTGCGCTGTTCCGGGACCGTGCCGCTGTGCACTCCCTCTCCCGCCTCCTTCGCACTCTCCGCGAGTTCCACATCGCCCTGGAGACGGCCCTCATCAAGGGGGTCAACCTCTAACCACGACTGCCGCCGAGGATTCTGAGCATTCGCACCCTCTCCCCCTTCCAGGCTACAAATCGCACGCGTGGGGCGGCCGGACCTCAATAGTGTCCAGTGACCGACTCCCTCCTGGGAAGTCACTTGAGACTCTTGAGATGAAGCCAGCCGGGCCATGAGCCAGACCAGGGCTGGACAGCTGAACACTCATGAGAAGAGGAACTGACTGTGTGACACTTGGGGACTGGAGGGGTGAGCTCAATGTGGGAGGGTGCCGATGAGCAAGTTCTACAGGTCTATATTGCCACAGGACTGTGGGCTTGTTGCCTGACGCGCTGATGTAAATGCCATTAAATCCACTTCAATGAAAACATGATACAAAGTATTATTCTCTTCGTATGCTTGATTACACTGTGATCCCTCTCTTGGAGTTGTATGGTGGATAGGTTCCCTTTTACTCGACCAGCTTCGATGTCTCAGCTCACATCTTGATGAACCAGTGAGGAGAAAAGAGTTGTGGGGGTAGAGAGGCCGGAGACATTAACTTTTTGACCCTAGTCTTTCAGGCCTACTTATTGCTCTTATTCTTACACTTGGAATATAAACCTGACTCATGCATGGCCATATCAGGGGTGTATTCGCCCAGAACCAGCCTAGAAACTAACCTGATCTTATCCAATAAGAAATGTTTAAAAATAAACTATTTTGGTACGGTTTTCGATTGAGTGCACTGATGAATACACCCCTGTTTTTTTTTCTTTTGCTGTATGTGGTGTGGTTTTTAGCTAGTTTCCTGCAGCCAGGTTATCTGTGTCATTACTGAATGAGCAATGTAAATGGATTTGTTTAGGATAGTTGCTCTGGTCACAAGCTTGTGTGCTTTTGTGTCCTCCAAAACTTGGTAACACTTTATAATACTATTCATGACTTGGTCATTATAAATGCTTTATACATGTTATGAAATGCTTATTAAATGTATTTCTTAGTATTTTATTAACTTTTTCTGTCAATGCCTATTCAGGTTGATGATATAAAGTGTTACCAAAACTCCTGTAGACTTTCTTTTGTCAAATTGTTTTTGTGCAACATTTTGCCTGGTCCTGTAAATCAAACGTTATAAATTAAGCCCTTGAAGCCCTACTATTCCCAGTGTTCCCTGACTCACTGTCTGCTGTTCAATTCATTGTGGGTCTCCTTGTTCATTCTAGTTTTGCTTACAAATATATTGGTGAGTGAAATAAAAAAATATGTATTTGCATTAATTCATTTGCATTTGCTTTTTTGTTTTCATTGTTTTTGTTTTTACCGTGATTTTTTTTTTTTGTTGCCTTGTAAGAAGTTGCCTGTCAGTCGTACAGTGTTGCGATATACAATGTTAGAGTATCATTTGTTTTTCCTTTTAATTCAAATAAATAAATCTGTCAAGAAGTGTTACAATGTACAACAATTGAAGGAAACTTGCATTTTGTTAAGAAAATATCTTAATCAATGTTGCTCATGCCTTTTTAATTGCTTGGTTGAGAAATTGAACACAAATAATCTTATTTAATAACAAGCTTCATATATTTATAGGCTTTAGGCTAGATTTCATTTTTGTAAGTAAGTGTGTAAAATGTTGTCTCCTGCATTGTCCTGCAAGCACTCTCCATATGTCTCTAGAATACTATTATTTTGAACTGAAAATACATATATGGGTAATCGCAAATAGTTGTTGTAAATATATATGAAATGTCTATAGAGATTAAAGTCTCTTAACATATATAACTGAGTTTTATATTTGTGGTGTGACAATTCTCACAATTCAGGATTGGTATGCAATTGTCCCACATGTAATCTGATGCAACGGGACTGTTGTATAACAAACTTATGCAAAAAGGGTCTGTATTGATGACCGCCTTAAACATTTCTATTTTTACAATTCAACTAAATGCTTGGTTGTGATAGCTACGTGTGTAACATGGCGCCTACTCAAGCAAATGCATTTAATACGATTCCCTCAATGCCTCGCTTCAGACAAGCCATCTGGCGTTCCATAGTAAAACGATTGTCTCCGCCTCTTTGCTTACATTCTCCAATGTACCATAGCAACGAGAGACGAGCCCCCTGTTCCCGCGCAATATTCCCATCCTTATAAGGCCAGCAGAGTGCAGACGCATTGAAACGTCAGTCGTTTATGCAAATCAGGTTGATTGAAGAAAATCAGAAAATGGAGGCGTGGATGGTGCGCATGCGCTCTGAGTCCACAACTACCAGTCCCATACACTGCGTTCGAGACATCAACAAGAGAGCGGTAACTGATGCTGGTGAATTGAGAGTAGTTACATTGTTACGACGCGTGTTCAAGGTTATTATTTTGTATCAGCTACGTTCGACGTGCATCAAGGTAAGATTTGTGTTGGCGATTATTCAAAGTTAAGCTCCTCAAAATTTGCTAAATGTTGGTGTTTGTTTGCATGGCTATTGTAGCTAAGCTATGGTTCAAAACAAGCAAGCTTCGAGTTGTCTTGGCCGCCTGACGAGGCGAACAAGTAACACGGATTTATACAGTTAGAAAAACAGCATTAATAAAACTAAGTCTAGTTATAGTTATTTTTAACACTTACAACATGTGATTGACAATTTTGCATTGTAATTTTGGAGGAACGATGGTAACAATGGGCCTAGGTCTGAATACTTGTGATGTTGAAAGTGAACTAAAATTTACTGTCCTAGGCAACAAAAAAATGGTTGACATAAAGCTTGTTTAGGCCTAAGCATTGTACCCCTCTTAATAGCTCTAGGGCTTTTTCAATGTGTTTGGCTGTGTATTCCTGTTTATTTGACCTCGTTATTTGTAATTCCAGGGGTGGATTAATTTTGTCTTAAGTCCACTGCGTTTTAAATTTTGCAATGTCCACGTTTTGCTTGCGATATACTACTTTACACTGATGTAAATAATGCTCAAGTTCGAACACCCATCACGCCCACCCGATCTAGTGCGCTTTCAACACGCCGGCGATTGCTCTGAAAACACTGGTTCATTTATCAAGACACATATGTCATAGCCTAACTAAATCATATCAGCTCACCCATATGATAGCAACATTAAAAAATATTTGAAATGACTGAAGTAGCTAAGTTGTCAAGGTTAGAAACCAAAGCTATGGAACTTAGTTGCGCATTTGGTGTTTGGAGGTGCACTGGCCGACGCAGCATCGCTTTAATAACAAAGAGTAAAGATCTCATTACAAGTCTACTCCAAGGCGTAATTGCCTCGTTTAATAAATAAACATGTCTGTTTTCTGAAATGTGTTTGATATTGCGTTTTTATCACCCACATAATAGAGTTTATGGACTCGACGGTGGATTGAACGGTTCGGTTAAAATGGGTGCGCATGAGGCTGCTCGTGTGCCATGCTTTCTCGCGAAAGTGGGCGGTGAACGTGTCGATTTACAGTAGTCTAGTCTGTCCTCGGTGGAAATGTTCTCCTTTTCATAATGACCGAATACTTTTGTTATTAAACATAGGCAATTTAATTCACTAACGTGTTTAGTCGTTTTTTACTTCAAAATTCGAAATATTTCGCACATATCGGCGCATTACATACGACCACAATTTCTGCCACCCTGTTCCCCTCCCTCATCCCCCCGCCCTGCCTTTGAAGTCAGTTGCCATGTATGTTACGTCACGTACTGTATTATCCTGCTACTGTCTGTGTGGCTGTGCCACTGCACTGTCAAGACACCCGAAGGACTGCGCTTCGATGGCAAAACAAGTAGCATGGGGGCGCGGCTCACGGTTTTGCCGCATGATTATTTTAAAGATCCTCGTGTGCTTGGAAATAGCATGGTAACATAGTAAATCATTGTCATATAAATGTCGATATGAAATAAAGACATCCTAACAATTTCTTTACCTACGAGGTGGCTCTTCACACTCCTTTCTGAAAGACAAATCCAGCAAGATATTTTGGTCTCTTCCCAGACCCCAAACACATGTTGACAATGCGGTGTCAGGACCATGGTAACATGGACCTCTCCTTTCATATCAATTAATTCAAAGAATAAGGCTAGAAAGAAATGTGATGACACTGTGTCTCTCTATCGTTTTGGATAAGTTGTTGTAATGATCTTACCGTGATAGGCGTCATATCTGCTGCTGTGTATGTTCATGTGGACATTTATGCTAGTATGCACATAACACTTGCAGAATAGATAGATCTCAGTTATATGCTGGTGAATTTTACGTATTATTTTTCTATTGTTTTCAACTATATGCAGTTCTGTCCGGAGCGGTTGTTTATCAGTGTTTTGCATATAGTGGCTTGTTTTGTGTTGACGACAGAATGAGCAACTACTGAGCATCCTAATAAACAAGCAGGTCTGAACAACTTCAGACCTCCTATACGTTATTTAAGTCGACGCGTCTGCCTTTAAGCATTAAAAATCGTTTCATTTGTATAATCTATGTAGGGCCTAACATCGTGCCATTGGGCTATCTGGGTGATCTGCGAGGGGCGATAAGAGTACTCAGCGGGGTGACATTATCTGTCTGACACGCAGACTGCTGACCTATATTCGCTACATTTGGGTCACGCATGGCAAGATGCTCACTTTCACATGACGGGCAATAGCCCTATAGAAAGTATGGTACGTCTAAATGGTGTAATGATTTGAATTGTGGTCTGGTTTTCCTGGAAGAATCATTTAAAATCACGTAACGATTGATAGGGAATAGATACCCGACATCAACAATATAACACTTGGCCTAGCCTATAACGTTTTAGATACGTCGCATACATGACAAAAAGGTAAAATCGAACCATAGCCTGTTTATAAGCTATGACTTCATTAGACTACAAATGCATTTGCAATTTTTTTTTTAAAACAGATGTTTGGCTTTCACAAGCCAAAGATGTACCGGAGTTTAGACGGCTGTTGCATCTGCCGCGCCAAGTCCTCCAGCTCGCGCTTTACCGACAGCAAGCGGTACGAGAAGGACTTCACTATTTGTTTCGGGTAAGCAATGATTTGTGATTTATAGTACATTTATACGTTTCCCCATTCTTTTAACAATATAAGATGTATAATGACGGCTGCAGACACTGTAAGAAAAATCATGTCAATTAAATATCTGTTCTGCTATGGTCTGTTCTCCGTCATTACGCATGACATTAATTGCAAAGCCCAAACACACTGCTGCCTCCGGAGTTCACACTGAATAAGAGAAAATCATTATTGTTCCTATGGGGACGTACATTTTTCAAAAACATGTAAACAAATATGTTGGTAATCAAAATGTAAATAGGAACAACCATTATATTTACAGTCATATTGCGATGCCTAATCTATATTTCACATTTTCCTTCCTGTAGATTGTGTGAAACTAGGTCTGGAGAAATCTGTAACGCATGTGTACTCCTAGTGAAACGATGGAAGAAACTCCCAGTGGGGTCCAAGAAAAACTGGAATCATGTAAGCTCTCTATTTTGTGTAAATCTCCTCCCATCTCAACTGCCTTTTGAAAATGGTTAAGAATATTGCAATAGATTATTGGGAGCTTCTCTCCTCGCCCATCTTCTCTCCTCTCATTCTCATCCCTGCTTCTCTTCCATCCTATGGTAGGTGGTCGATGCCCGAGGCGGCCCCAGCCTTAAAATGTCTTCCAGGCCAAAGAAGCTGAAGTCCCTCTCCAAGAGAGCAAGGCCTAGCCAGATCAGCCGACTGCAGAAAGAGCTGAAGAGAAACAGTAAGTCCTATACACACTGCTCCATAAAACAAACTGGGGGCGGTTCCCTTTCATGTTTGTTTTGCCAATACAATTCCAGATCAATGTGACCCTAATCTCAGTGCTTTTCCAATGTTAGGTGCTAAGGCAGTTTTTTGTTATTTCTTTTGATTTCACCTTTGTATCGTACACATAGCCTTAATGTGTGTAGTCCTTACGGTTTAAGGCCTAAACTTGGGCCGGTATACATAGCCCAAAATATCTCTTTCTGCATTCTACCTGATGATGTTCAGTACATTGTAGCATGCTACATTAATTACTGCACCCTCCCAGACTCCGACGCTCACAGCACTACATCCAGTACCTCCCCGGCCCAGTCTCCCAGCTATAGTCCCTCAGATGAGGGCTCGGAGACCGAGCTCTCTCCTGGCTCAAGCCGCTCCCCTGTCTTCTCCTTCCTGGACCTCACATATTGGAAAAGGTAAGGTATAACCCATTTTCCCGGGAGTCAGATTACACTTGGTTCTGGACTGGCAATGTCCACGGAAAGTGCATTGATGTCTTGGTGTGGGAAACCATGCCCTATGTTCAGCAAATTCTGTTGGAGATTGGAGATTTCCTTAGGGATGTATTGCCATGAAACACTTTAATTTGAGAACTGACTCTTTCATCCACATGCAGTTCTGGAAAAAATTAAGAGACCACTTCAATATTGTGATTTTCTCTGGTACAGTTCCTTGCAAAAGTATTCACCTCCCTTGGCATTTTTCATGTTTTGTTGCCTCACAACCTGGAATTAACATGGATTGTTTGAGGATTTGCATCATTAATTTTTCAGAACATGCCCACAACTTTGACGTTGTTTTTATTTCTTTATTGGGAAGCAAACAACAAATAGGACAACATAACAGAAAAAGTCAATGTGCATAACTATTCACCCTCCTAAAGTCAATACTTTGTAGAGCCACGTTTTGCAGCAATCACAGCTCCAAGTCACTTTGCATAAGTCTCTATGAGCTAGCCATATCTTACCACTGAGTTATATGCCCATTCCTCCTTGCAAAACTGCTCCAGCTTCTTCAAGTTCGATGCTTTGTGCTAGTGAACAGCAGTCTTTAAGTCTGACCACAGATATTTTATTGGGTTGAGGTCTGGGCTTTGACTAGGCCATTCCAACACATTTACATGTTTCCCCTTAAACCACTCAAGTGTTGCTTTAGCAGTGTGTTTGGTGGTCATTTTCCTGCTGGAAGGTGAACCTCTGTCCTAGCCTCAATTCAGGCACAGAGTGGTACAGGTTTTGATAAAGAATATCCCTGTATTTAGCACCATCCATCTTTCCCTCAACTATAAGCAGTTTCCCAGTCCCGGCTGCTGAAAAACATCCCCACAGCATGCTGCTGCCACCACCATGTTTCACCGTGGGGATGGTGTTCTTTGGGTGATGTGATGTGTTTGTGCCAAAAATAGCGTTTTCTTTGATGAAAAGTTTAATTTTAGTCTCATCAGACCAGTGTGGGTGAATACTTTTGCAAGGCACTGTATGTGTTTGGGTAACATTAAAATATTTGTTTTATTCTATAAACCATAAGGCTTCAACCCTCTCCTGGGGAACCCCCAGCCATTCCATCTATTAGATACATCCCAGAACTAGCACATCTGAATCAACTTATAAACTAATTAATAAGCCCTTACCTGTTGAATCAGGTGAGATGGCTGGGGGTCCCCAGGAGAGGGTCTAAGACCTATGCTATAAACGACTGGCCACATTACTCCCAAATTCCAAATACTCCAAATTATTTGTAGAAAATAACAACAGGTCAAAATAACCACAATAATTCATTGTTTTCAGACCTCAACAAGAAAAACAATTATTTCTCATTTTTCAGCAACAAAATACTAATATTTTAACTTTCCAAGAGTTCAGAAATCAGTAGTTAGTGCAATAAACCAGATTTTTTTTATCACATCTTTCATGCGTCTTGGCATGCTCTCCACCAGTCTGTCAAATTGCTTTTAGGTTATTTATGCCACTCCTGGCACAGAAAGTCATGTAGTTCGACTTTGTTTGATGGCTTGTGACCATCCATCTTCCTCTTGATCAAATTCCAGAGGGTTTCAATCAGGTTCAGGCCTGGAGATTGGTCGTCCTTCATCCACACCTGGACTGACCTTGTTATGTGGCATGGAGCATTGTCCTGCTGGAAAAAACAATTCTCAGAGTTGGGGAACATTGTCAGGGCAGAAGGAAGCAGATGTTCTTCCAGGATAACCTTGTGCTTGGCTTGAGTCATGCATCCTTCACAAAGACAAATCTTCCCGATTCCAGCCTTGCTGAAGCATCCCCAGATCATCACCAATCCTCCACCAAACTTCCCAGTGGGTGTGAGACAATGTTGCTTGTAGGCCTCTCCAGGTCTCAGCCTAATCATTAGATGACCAGGTGTTGGGCAAAGCAGAAAATTTGACTTGTCAGAGAAGATGAACTTACTCCATTCCTCTATGGTCCAATCCTTATGGTCTTTTGCAAACTTCAGCCTGGCTCTTCATTGCTTCTCATTGATGAAGGGCTTTTTTCTAGCTTTGCATGACTTCAGCCCAGCCCCTAGGAACCTGTTTTGAACCGTCATTGCCGTGAATTTCACCCCAGCTACTGTTTGCCATTCTCTTTGTAGGTCACTTGATGTCATCTTACGGTTGTTGAGTGACATTCAAATGAGTTGACAGTCATCGATCAGTGGACAGTCGTTTTGGCCCTGTGCCAGTCTGTAGCTTTGTTGTCCTCAATGTCTGTTGCTTGACCCTGTTTTTATGAACCTCAGTCTTTGAAATTTTCAGGATGGAAGCAACCTGACGCTCACTGTATCCCTCTGCCAGTTAAGCCAGAATTGAACCCTTCTTTTCCTCACTTATAGCTATACTTTTCAACTCTTGTGTCATGCTGAATAATTATTTTCTATTCAAATTACCTTCGAGGTGCTACTTGCACTGTTTTTACCATCTAGCTGGTCCTATTGCAAGAGGATAGCTATGCCCACCAAGTAGTGGTTTTTATAATTTTCCTCATTAAATTAGATTTGGTTCGGGTAATCACCTAATTAGTACCTCATTAAGTAAAATGAGGTTTGCCTGTGTTGGAATTTAACAGAATGGAATGGCTGCCAAACATGTAGAGATGCTGATTTAAGAAAAATTAGGAGTGGTCTCTTAATTTTTACCAGAGCAGTATATGTACTGTACATCCAATTCCCTTGATACAATGTTTTAATTATATACCCTAATGTTCCATTTTCTATTTCGATTATGGTAAATATCAGCCACTGTTTGTATCAGCAATCAGTAGGGCTAATTACCACACATATTTAGCTGCCAATATACTTACAATCAATTGGTAGAGCCTAGATTGAATTTATTCAAGTGTGTTCTGTTACCTTCATTCTGTTAACCTTGTGTGGTTGTTGCTGAAAAAAATGAATTTAAACATTTTAACACTCTTGATGAAATATTATTTTGAAACTTGCACACTCAATTTGAGGCTTCTAAATTTTTCTGCCTCATGTGTAAAGGCTGTTGAAAAAAAAAACTTTTGTAATAATAAGTCCATTCCTAGAATTTAGTGTCTTAAAGTACACCAGTTAGTGGTACAGTAAGATGAACATCATTGTATTTGGACAGGCTTTCTGTCACTGCTCCTTGTTCTGAACTCAGGTTCTGTGATACAAGTGTGTAGACGAGTAGAAATGTAGTGCAAAGGAAAGGTGCACATTTACTAATTATGAATGAGAACCATAATGAAGCACATACTGTACGTATAGAGCCCTACGCAATCTCCCACAGCCATGCTCACTGGTGTTCAGAAGGGGAAACCAGTTCCTTTAATGTGGTACCAGACGTAATTCATTCTTTAACATCCCCCTCGCAGATGCTGATAAAAGTCTGATAAAAGACAGGATGTATAGAAAGAAAGAGAAAAGTAGCATAGGGTATTTTGCTGTTGTAATTCGGTCAATGTATTTGTTGTTGTAAAAGCAATTGGCTGTTTCTGGCATGGTTAACGGTATCAGTACCACATGAATGATGCCATGCTCCACTGCTCCTCCAGGCAGAAGGTGTGCTGTGGGATTATCTACAAGGGCCGCTTTGGGGAGGTGCTCATCGACCCTCATCTCTTCAAACCCTGCTGTCGCAAGAAGAAGCAGCGCCAGGAGCTGGAAGAAGAGGAAGGCTATGAGGAGGAAGAAGTGGTGGAGGAAGAGGTGGAGGAGGTAGAAGTGGCAGAGGAGGTGGAGGGGGAGATGGGGAAGGAAGGGGAGGTGGAGAGGAATGAGGAGGCGGAAGAGAAGGATGAGGAGGTGAAGATGTCAAACTACACCCAGGAGAGGTCAGAGACGCCTCAGCTACAGGTCACTGTTACCACGTCTCAGACCAAAGAGGAAGCAGAGGAGGAGGACTGGTGATTTTGCGTCATTGTGCAAATTTGAGGAAGCCTGCGAGTGCTCCTGGTTTACAAGCACTTACAAAAAGTAGTTACCTCGGATTGCCTTCAGCCTGCGAGCAGCTGAATCCTGTTATGATTTTCTTTCTCATTTTGTTTGTTTCTGTTAACTTCTGAACTCACTGAGCCATACGGACTCTTGTCCCCCAAACCACCGGATTCATCTGGTCTTGTACTAAGTATTTTTCTTGTTCTAGTTTTGTCTTCATTAGGCAGAGCATTAGTGTTGAACGGTACCCCTTAACTGTTCCGAAACGTTTCGGTTTTTGGTTCTTATGGTTCTGCTATCTAACGTTTGGAAGTCAACTAAACTAAAACTAATGAATTCATTGAGTTATTGAATTTGCCCAAATGAATGACAAGACATAAGTCTTTGAGTATGTGGTATGACTGTGGTAAGTCCGCAGTCATTTGAATTACAGGGCAACCAAAACAATATAAGTATTGTAAATTTGGTTGCCATTTGCAATGTGTTCTATAGGCAACATTATGTAGTTTGGCATAGATCAGTATATATTTTTTGCTGTGATATAAATTTAAATTTTGGTACAGAGTATATGGTCGTGGTATTGGCTATTGTGATATAAAATCTTTCGTCATGAATCAATGAAAATTTGGGTATCGGTACAACACTAAAGAGCATGCAGTGGAACATTTTTGAAAACGCTTGGAAAATACAATTTCATTTCCATTTGTTAAGTCAGTGTAGTCCACTCTTCCTTTTGGTGCCTAATGAACACGACCAATATGTTCGGACACCTCTTTGTCTCTCTGTGTTCTTCTCAATAACATAAAATGCTGGAGCTTTGATTGATCAGCCGTCTACCTTTAAAAGTAACAGTTGTACAGTAGCACTAGTATTAGTAGAGTAGTTTAATTGTGAAACAAATTCACATTCACACTATATTTATCTATTCTGTATATATGAGCCTGTATATATTTCTATATGGGCATCGTCGAGAAAGGCCTGATCACAGCTCCAACAGCCAATACACCAGCCTTAATTAAGTGAGGGAAGGCAGCGCTAGTGTTTTGTCACTGTTGGTACTAAGGGATGATGTTAAAGGGCAATGACAGATTTCCCCCCCAGCTAAAAATTCATTATCTCCAGCACATAGAAATCAGTTTTTTGAAAATGGCATGTTTCTGTATTTTTTGTCAAAACATTCCTACCAGATGAAGTTTAAAAATATGTCCCAGAGGAATATCATTAGAAAAACCTGTGACAGCATCGGTTGTGCACCATATGATTTTCACCTTCAACTGTGAGCAAGCAAATGTTAGTACTTTTGACAAGAAAATGTTAAGTGTTTTGGGATGATGTCATCAGGAACATGTTTCCCCTTATCTGACCCTCTTTACAAAACATACACACAGATGCAGCTGTATTACTCAAACCTCTATAGGGCTACCTTTTTAGTATCACATGCTCCTGAATACCAGGAATTTAATTTTGGAAGCGCCTCTTCCCCAGAAAGAAAATGGCCCCGATTATAATTGTGTCAATGATTTCTTTGCTGTAGCGCAGCCTCTGCGTGCTGGAGTTCATGAATATGGTGAAATGGCCATTTAAGGCAAAATAGTTTGTGCTAGATGGGTAGCTTGTGAGTTTTCTGATTATTATGTGTTAAAGTTTGCAATGGATGCCTTGGGCTTTTGAAATGAAGAAAAGCAACACGGGTGTGGTTTGCATGAATGCCGAAGAAAATAACTCCTCTCACCTAAAACATCTGTAGATCAGATGCATGAGTATAATAAGCTATTGCATGGCCTTAAAAGCATTTACTATATTGTAATGTAAATCTCGTTATTATTTTCTAGACCCAGTGCCCCCCGAAGCCCCAAAGTATTTTTATTTATTTAAAAGGTAAAATAAATAAAAAGAAATGATTGTCTTTTCCACCGCATTTCTAATAGTAACTGGTTGAGATCAGGAATGATTCCTACTGAAGGTCTAGCTGGAGTGCTTGGTTTTTTACTCCCAGTAGGATCATGTAATGAACACACGTACGCACACACTGGATTCACTGCAACTACTTAGGCCTGCAATGCAATAAGTGTCTTCTCCACTTGAGCACAAGCTTTTAAATCTGCACCCCTGCTGACAAAAACAGTGTCGTTTTTTTCCTTGGCTGGGGAATTGGTTTGTGTGTTTCTTTTTTTGTGTAATTTGTTTTGTTTGTCGGCAGGACTTCCGCATCATTTAGACCACATCTGCTCTTGTGGTGCTCTATGTGATTTCAACTTTAATAGAACGGCAGGCCTACTCATAATTCCCATGTCAATCGTTATTTAAGTGTTTTATATTAGAGGACATGCTTTCGTATTCATAACTAAGACCTTCCTCATTCTGTGTTTAGACAAGTGACTACAATATACTTGCCAACGTTATCAAACAAAACCAAAGCACACTTAAATTCATTCAATTTTAAATGCAAAACAGGTTCTTTATTATTAGGCAGTTAGTACTATCAAAAAGACACTAAAATCTGTTGATGATTTTAATCATCCAAACTGTAGTGGGGAATGTATGTAAATGTACATATTTAAATGGGAGGATGGTCTTTCTAGTTCAGGTTTTCTGTTATTTATTTTATATTTATTTGTATGACAGCAGTTTTTCCTCTATAACTGTATTCTGATGCTGGTTTCTCACTTTGTAATTGCTTAACAATTTTACATTTAAAGTTTTGTAGTTCTGTATAATTAGCTTTATTGTAGTTCTTAAAGGGGCAAATCTTAATTATTACATATATTTGACTTAGAAATTAATATGTACCCATTTCTTTTTTATAATATAACATATAAATGCCTCATGAGCCTAGTTCAAAGGTTGTACTCCATCAGAACCAAAATATAAGCTTGTTGTCCTTCAGTGATTTTCAACAAAATAATTTTTAAACTTACAATGCATAGTCTAAAAACATGGTTAATACAATTCCTTTAAAACCAGGCTGATATCATGGGTGCATCCATAGTGCTGGCTATTGAGGTTGCATTTCCCAAGCCCCTCCTCCTTCAGCTTTATACTGAAACTGTGCGGGGAGTACACTTTGCTAATTAAGGATTGTCGCTTTAAGTTATTCATGTTCTAGTCTGAAATTCTACAATTGACAGTATTTGCGAGATAATGGGATTAGTACTTGTCATTATTTTATCAACATTATTGTGTAGTAATTTATTATGTAAACATTTCATAAGGACTGTATCCCTATACCAGGTGTCCAGCTGGTTGAATAATGATTTTCCGTGATATGACGTATATTAAAACGTTACTTTCCTCTCATCTTTGCCATGTGATGTTGTATATGTCCTGAATACAATTTGAAGTTGACTCTTAGCTTTAGTGATACATGCATGTATTGTAGCTATACCCTTGCAATTATTTACCAGGTTATATTTAGACAAAGCAACGTTTTGTATTTTTATACATGATGTACCTTTTTTTTTACTAGACTTTCAATAAAAGTACTTTTGTGAGTTTGAGTCTGGATTTTCTGTCTTATTGGCATTATCTGGGTCTTCGTTAAAAATCTTGCCACTGACATTTGTCACTGGCTGTGCGGGAGTTTTTTGTGTGTTGTGAATTTGTTTAAAAAACAAATCTACTTTAATAAGTCTGTGTATATTTTCAGTGGTCCTCTTAGGCCCGGTTCAACGAGGGTGCAAAAAAGGGCATTGCCCCCTCAGGTATGCAACTCGTGCCCCCTTGGTTATGTTTCGCCACATACATAGCCGATCGTCTGTGAGTTTGATCCAGTCCGATCTTCGCAGTCAACATGTTGCGTTCATCACAGACCAACATGTTTCGATTGGCTTTACAAGCGTGTATACGTTTATAATTTTTTGTCTCGGGGGAGGGGGGATGGCCACAGTGATTAGACATGCCCCCTCCAAGTTACAGGCCCTCCCACTACAGCTACCAGTGCAACACGTTGGCCGAGAAAAAACACCCATTGACCTCCTCGCAAACTGCAGGCCTATTTACATGTGTCTATCTAAATTAATGGAGAAGACTCTATAGAGAACTCTATTCTGAAATAGAGAAGAACTCTATTTCACTCTTGCCTCAGTGCTTAACCCGCTTCAGGATGCTCTTCGGTTGTGCTTCAGGCCCATTCTCAGTACTGACACCACTTTGGTGAAGGTTGTAAATTATCCCATGGCCACAGATGCAGCAACCGACCCATCCTGGTTCCATCCTGTTTCTTCTGGACCTCAGTGCGGGATTAGACTGAGTAGATTACACAATTTTACTGCAGCGCTTGTAGTATGTGTCATCTGTGAGATCGCCTTGAACTGGATCACTCCTACCTCCTTAAACACTAGCAGCACATCACCCTTGGTGAGGGAAGACCTGATGAGCCTACCATAACCAGTGATTTCACACATGTGTTGGTGTTAGGACCCCATATGTTTATTTACCACATGGTCCCTCTCAGGCAGAACTGCCCAACATGGCTGCAAAACAGACGACACACAGATGTACATTGCAATCAGGTCCAGAACAACATCGGTTAACCTTGTCCACCTGTCTGGATGAGGTAAAAACATTAGCCTGACGGTAGCAGTGCTGATAAGCAGTGCAGAACTCTCTCTTTTAATGCCAACATTACTCATCTTTAAAATGATGTCCTTTCACTTGAAGACCATCTCTCACCAATTTTAATTCAGAAAGGTTTATCTTGCATTTTCTTCCTTTATTATGACAATTTATTTAGACAGTTCAGTACTTGGGGACTTGCCTGGAAACTCAATTCATAAATTAAAGCTAATTCAAAATAGTGCTGCAAGGATCCTGACAGAAAAAATAGTTACTCTGTCCACATTACCAGTATACTTACTGACCTCCTTTATATTACTTAAAGACAAAATCTGATGTTATACATCTCAATCTACAAATAATGCATTCCTAAATTACATCAGACCAGCCTCCCTGTCTAATCAATGAACTTCCACAGTCAAACTGCCCAATGGACCATGGTCCCGGTTCCAAACCATAGGGTACTGTGCTTACTCCTTCTACTCACCACACTTTTAGAAATCCTTGACAATCTCCAGACAGTTTAGGCGATTGGGGCATTAGATTTGCCCCCCCCCCCATATGAAAGATAAGTGATTTACAAAGGCATTATTAAATTCATACACATTTTCACATTGTAGGTTTACTTTTTACTTCATCCACCAGTAACAATAACAGCAGTAACAATAATTAAATATATATGTTGCATATTTACCACCATGATCTATGACATGATTATGAGTATATGCATCCCACAACAATTTTCTTCGTTTATGGTTCCATTAACATTTTAATTTACTTGGACTGAGAACTCGGAATTCTCCCACCAATGTGGTTGCACGAGAACAACAATTCCAAAGGGAAAGCGACCAATGATGGATCCGACCAGTTCCGATTGGGAAAAATCGTTTAGAACAGTCATCAATGACTGTCCTCGTGATAATCTCCGTTCCGTGTAGCTTTGAAAGCATCAGTCATGTATCAGTCATGCGGAAATGTAAATTAAACAAATGATAACAATAATAATAATAAAATGTATAGGAAACGACCGTCAAGTAGTTACCATGTCACGTGATCAATAAACGTTCAACAACACGGAAGTGAGGGTTTGCATGATACTATAAGAGGCTCGGCAGCAACATCATTTCCGGTTTTCACATTTTCCATTCAAAATAAAAGCCCGCACTCAACGTGAAACGTGAAACTCATTTTTTTTCAGCTCTGCATAGTGTATATTTAAAAATATATGTTAAAAGCAATATCACACACTCTCTTGAACATTTCATACAATGCATTCACTACGGCACATAGAGCCGTTTTTAAGCTATGAGACATGTATTTCATAGTCAGTCATTTGTATTGGTTGAACATTTGACCTTGGAACATGTTTTAAAACATAGAAATGTTTCTTTAATAGGAACAAATATTATTTAATGGTCATATTTATAGAGGCACATTTTGTTTAACAATTAAAATATAAAATGTGTCAGATTTGCACTTATTGCTTAGACACTTTAATTTGAATATCTCCACGTTATCGTGACCCGGAAGCGCTTTTTTAAATATATGTCACAAGACGTGTTTTCGAACGTTCTGCTAGTATTACTGTACATCTGCTCCAATTAAGGAATTATTAATCGACAGTTTCTCAATGTAAGGTTTTATGTTTCCCATTCAAGTGTTAAAGAACATTCACGGATAAAACGAGTTGGGGACCTATCATATTGTAAGTGGCTTGACTGTCTAACAACCCGTAGCCAGTGTTGCCTTTTATCTTACCAGTCTCCTTCCACCGTTTGATTTACATGACTAGCTACTTCGTATAACAAATTGTATGCTAGCCAACTAACGAAGTCTTGCTAACTGGCTAACTAGCCACTTAGCAACCAAAAAGAGTATACTGTACTGTAACTACCATCGCAAATAAGCATTGCATCTTGCCCAGCAGTGCTAAGGCAGTCACTTCTTTGACAACAACGGCCTACTCAGTAGCATTGGCAAGCTCAACATAATTGTGTTTGCTAGCAAGATGTCTTGATGTAATTGGTCATTTTAACATATTGATTGTTTATCATTTGTTTTCCAGAATAACAACCACCATGGAACCCACAGCCTCGGGAATGTTCTGTAACAGAATGCTCAGTATGGTCAATTCTGAGGATGTCAACGCCATCATCCAAGCCCAGAGGCACATGTGAGTGACAGTCTAAATTTGTGCATGGAGTACATTCTAATACCTAAAGGGAGAAGTGATATTGCATACTTATAGGGCAGACTAACTGGCTGCAAAAGGGATTTGAAGGTCTTTAATTTCATAATGAGAAATACATTTGAGCCTATTCAACCTAGCCCATAATTTGCTCTCCTAGGCTTGACCGCTTTGAGAAGACCAATGAGATGCTGATTAACTTCAATGGGCTGTCCAATGTGCGGCTGCAGCAGATGAACGAACACTTTGTGCTTCACACACGTACCCTGGTGGAGATGAAGAAGGACCTGGACAGCATCTTCAGGAGAATCAGGTGATGGATCAGTCCTGATACTTACCCCTACTGTCTTTGGACCCATGGCGTTTTTTCTAAACACCACTCATTGCTGTCAGACAGTGTTTCTACCCCTGGACCTGGCCCTTGGACCTTGTCATCCTATCCATTTTTTACAAAAATGACTTCCCCCTAAAGCTTTTTCCAGCTCTTGTTTGATAGATTTTTAAAATATGGCAACACATGTGGAAATCCTATAAGGCCACAAGATGGAAAATGCTACCAAGTTTTTCTATTATGTTCAAGGGCTTTACCACTAGGAAGACTCCTAAAGGTTCCTAGCTAAGAGTTTCCTTTTAAAACCTATTCACATTGGTGCTCGGACCAACTTTTACTAAGGAATGGGGAGAAGTCATAAGCAAGGAGAAAGGGTGGGATTCACCCTGTTGCTATGGATGTTCTACAAACAAGTTTACTTACTATGCCCTCAGTGATTGGCTGGTAGGGGAGGGGTCTGTCAGTGAATTCATCATAGCAGTACTGTAGAAGAATGTGTCATGTTGCCATATTTAAGTAAATATTTTTTAATAAATATGTAGGCTAAGAGCTACTGATTAAACATGAAAACACGATTGAAATACTGACTTGTCAAGATATGTTCAGCTAATTGTCAAGATACTTTCAGCTAACAGCCTTATGTATGTATGGCAGCTTGTAAAAAAATGTGCGTTCATTTTTTGATGGTGCAATGATTAGTGCAATTACTTCTTCCATCTCCAGCACCAACTACACAGGGTGGTCCAGCTATTGCCATGAAGTCAGATTTGTTTCTTTGTAGTTGGCGATTGAGAACTGAATGATTTGTCGAACGATATGGAGTCTGGAGAGAGCATTTATTGTTTGATGTAAAATTCTACTGACAGATGACTGAGATATATGTAGTTCGTCTATGCTGCATAGCTGCATTTACCCTGTGGCCAAGTAGTGTAGCGTTGTCACAACCTTGATCTCTGATGTTACTGTGTTGTTTCTGTTTGTTTTTAGCTCTACTACACTCAACTAGCTCTACTATGATCATAATACCCTCGTGATTAAGACGATACCTTGTTTTTAAGTTTGGTATCAATAAATGTTTCTAACACGTCGACCTGATTACGAGGCGGATTGCCGGCAGCAGCCCTTTTAGGATTGTTTGTGATTTGGTCTCAGTGACTTAGGAGTCCTCTTGGCTACCCATAAACTTTCACAGATTTAGGAGCTGGTTTTAGCACTAAAACGCTTTGTGAAATACTATTAGGCCAAAATGTAAGGAGTCCTAAAGCTAGGACTGACATGCCAATTTTGAGTTCCACCTAAATCAGCAAGTTAGGAGCTACGTTTTGCCTTAAGATGTTTTGTGAATAAGACCCCAGATCTAGACTAAATGCCAACGGGGGTACGTCAATGGGTAACTTGAAAATGTGGCATGTATACTTCCTCCAAATAGTTTTCCATTCAAACATTTAATAACTATGGTTCAGGGTGGTGATTAATTCAGAACTTTTCATCTCATTAATTGAAATTTGAGTTGTCCACACCCTACAGTATGTGGAGATTCAGTTTAAATGATGATGAACTAGAATTTAATACTGTGATACTGAAATAAATTCCACTCAGCTATAGAATATCAGGGATCACTCAAATCTGACCAGTCACTCTAACCAAAGAATGTGACATTTCAATCAATTAATATGCTTTATTAACATTCATGTTTAGAATATCTAGTGTCTCTAGTCCAATTTTGTTCTTCTCCAGCTCAATAAAGTGGTAGACAATTAATTAACCTTGGTTTCCTTCTGTTCTGTGAATGTTATGCTCATTTATGGCTTCGTTGGACCATGCAGGACGTTAAAGAGCAAGATTGCAAAGCAGTACCCAGAGGCCTTCAGCAGTGAGTTTGACATTGTTCAATCACAACAACACCACTGGCAGACACAGTGAATTTGATGTAGATAGTTTCCAACTTAACCAGATGTTATTTTATCTGGTTAAGTTAGCCCCCCCACACACCCACTTACTCTACACACTCTCTTGAACATTTCATACAATGCATTCACTGAGGCACATAGAGCAGTTTTTAAGCTATGAGACATGTATTCCATAGTCAGTCATTTGTATTGGTTGAACTTTTGACCTTGGAACATGTTTTAAAACATAGAAATGTTTCACTTCTCTCACACACAGACGTTCATGAATCACCTGCACTGGAAGAGGAAGATGACGAGTTTGATCCTGTCCTGCACAGCATCGCCACAACAGTCACCACTGCTACATCGGAGCAAAGCACCGAATCATGTGACACCAGTCCTGATGTCATTTCTCCAACTGTGAGCCGGTGTTCAGAAGACCTCTCCCAGGAGCAGGCGGACACGCCCACCTCTGACCCAGCCCCGCCTAGTCCCGAGATAGGTGTACTGCGGGACGAGGGACCAGACTCAGTGCCTGCAGAGTAGAGCCTCAATAATCCAGGTTTAAAGCTCTACTCTGTACTGTGGAGGAGAGAATCCGTTGCCCAGGTCTCTACTCTGTACCTACAGAGTAGAGCTTCCACAACCCAGGCCTAGAGCTCTGCTCCGTTACTACAGGGTTGAGCTTCCATAACCCAGGCCTAGAGCTCTGCTTAGTACCAATAAAGTAGAGCCCCCAATAACCCAGGCCTCTGCTCAGTCCCTTTGAAGTTGAGCCTCTGTACCCCTGGCTTAAAGCTCTACTCAGTCCCTGTGGAGTAGAGCATCTGTAACGCAGACCCAGGGCTCTACTCACTACCTACAGGCTAGACAGATACACTGGCATGCAATGTATTGCCTTTAGAATTATAACCACTTAGTCTAGTTCACAAGTGTCAAACTGATTCCATGGAGGGCCTAGTGTGTGCTGTTTTCTGTATTTCCTTTATATTGGTCCTCAGTTCAGTCCTGAACAACCAGGGGGAGGGAAGAACCTAACCAATTAGTGACCAGATTAGTCAATCAAATACAAGGTTAGAGTGAACCTGCAGACACTTGGCCCTCCATGGAACCAGTTCGACCCCTGTGGTCTAGTTAGTCGGGTCTGAAGCATTGGCTGTTATTTTTGTCAGAATGTAAACCAGCACACTGTTTCCCTGTACGATCTGGGGACATTAGCAGAGTATACATTACCCAAGATCCCTTTTGTAGATCTGCATCTTCAATGCGTGTTACAGTGAAGATACTTGAATTCTTCTGTGTTTTGTGCAATTAATACAGTGTTACTGACACAGGAGGACTGCCCCCAGCTAGATTATATTTGCGTTTGTGCACAGGAGTCTTTTTTGTTTTTGTTTTTCTTGTATATATTCACTCTTTGAATTGATAGTGACCTTTGTTGTCCATGGATATTCAGCATCATCATCACAATGGTATGACATGCCAAAATATGGTTCTGCTTCTGAGTATTAATGTTTTTTATTCTATTGAAACCTCACAACTCCTAATGTTATTTTAAAGGTGATGCATATTGTTTGAGTTGCGGCATATAAAAGTCCATTATTGTTGTTTTTGTAGTATTTCTCATACGAGTTGTGCCTACATGATTTATTAATATGCTATTTTGCAGATCTCTACATAAGGTCTCAGAAAAGTGGCTGAGACTTTGGAATGGTTTTCTGTATCGTGAATACTGGTTAGTGTTATAAAATATGCTCTATTTATTTGTTTGTGAAAAAAACATACTGGAATTGACTGCATCTTCTTTTAGAAATGTGGGACCACGACTTTATTTACAAAAGTCCTGATAGGGTTCAAACAGCCACCATACTAATATCACTCACCAGCATATAGCATCATCCATCATTATACAGCAGAAGTTACCAATCCTATTATCTCAAGTAATCATATACCATATTGAGAAACAATATTTGGGTTTAGTTCTTTGATCAAGAATCTATTCATTTCATACATTATCTTGCAAGTGCCTCCAAATTTTCAGGCTTAGCTTATTCAACTGCCTGCAGATATCAATGCTTGGTAGATCCTGTGCAGTGAGCACTAAAGAACAAAAAACATCTGTAGCCTTCTCTGATAAACATACCATCGCAAAATAAAAATTAAGGCATATTGAAATTAGAAATATGGAGTCATGAGCATAGTCCATTAATGTTTCAAGACTAATCACAGGTGAATATTTACTAAATCAGTTTTGAAATTCTCCAGAATAATTGCGTTTATAAAGAGATAATATATGTTAATTTGCGATCAAATTTGTCCAATCAAAGATGATTTTGATCGAACTTAGGTTGTCAAACAGACTACAGGTTTCAGCAAACCACGAAACAACCTCGGTGATTGAGTTTTAATGCGAGGGCAATAATTACGTTGTCAATATAGTAAAGTGCTTCCCAAGCATGAGTCGTGCAGCTCAGCCTTAGGTTGTACAAATCGCTGGTCGGCGCTTCATGGCTATTTGAAATGAATGGGAGCTGGGCGAGTGTCACTGGCAGGTGTATCATACATTTTATCAGAAATTGCTGGTGCTGCTTTGTTTGCATCCTTTGGTTGCCACTTCCTATTGGATGTAAAACACGTCCTTTGTTGCCCTGAGGGAAATTGAGTAACACATTATTTATTTAAAAAAACCAGTAAGAGATTACTTAAATTAACGCGTTACGTTACTCGTTACTGTTGAAAAGTCCGACTACACTAGTGCGTTTACTTTGTGAGGCGGACACTTTGTGACACGTTACTTACAAGTTGTCAACATTTTGATAGAAATCTATCTCTATATCTAAACCGGATTGAGAGCACAATCACGTTTCCAAAATGTCCGTGTGTGCCTGCTACCAAATGGGTTGTTATACGAAGAGAGCATGACTTCAGCATCAGGTACTAACAGGTAGTTGTTTGCAAGGTAAATTATAATTTTTGCGAGCCCAAAGTAAGCGTTAATGTCGTCACTACTCGCGTTTACACCAACACATTCTAATAGCTGAATTGACAAATACAATGTACTTTAGAACCGTCTTGCTTTAAAGTAGCCTATACCTTTAGGATTTCCTTCTTTATTCTATGAATCTAGGAGTAATTTTGTGTAGAAAGTGTATTATTTGTAATGTTGCAATATTTTCTGTCAAAGATGGCCAACCAAGTGAGCTACTGCTGTGCATGCCCTAAACACACTGTAGCCTCAGCAAGTAACAGGACAATACCTTGAACAGCTTTGGTGTGATTGTTTTTCATAGTTATTTTTATTTTGGCCTAACGCATTTGAGCATTTCTGAAATTTGTAATTCATTGCGATGACCTACAGAAGTTTATCTGATTTTAATTATTGCAGTTGTTTGACTACACTTGAAATCAGCATCAGGATTTATTCTCTGTTTGTGACAGACCACATATCATTGGGAGATAGTGTTTTTCATTTGAGCAAACCACTGCACCTTGTCCAATACATGCAATCCTAATAACCACCCTATTCGGCATTTGCACTGCAAACCTATGCACAGCACTATGTGCAGTATACTGAATATATGTCATGGCCTCTGTGGCTTCTATCCCCTTCTAAATGCTATATAATCACTGTTGATACTCCAGGGTTGTTCTTGCAGTTTATTGTATGAGTTGCCTGTTTGTGGACTTGTGGTTATGTATTCTGATTGTACCTTGTCTATGCAGACCGTACCCACTCAGTCTGTTTCTAGGTACTCTTCGTAAATAAAGGGATTCTGATGTCCTCTGCTGGCCAGATGCTGATTTCCAAATGCACACAGAACCAAACAGAAAGCCATGTTTTAAGTTATTTATCCCCAGAAATGGTAGTGGATCTGAAGAGGAAATGACAACCAACAGCTCTTCTAAGACCTTAAGTTGTTGGTGTCTCCACACTCTTTGAAACTTCTGAAAGATAACTGGGAGAAAACATGTTCCAACATAGACATCGTTGAAAGTATACGCCATTTAATGTAGTCAATGTATACTGAAATTAGCCTCTTCAACCAGGCCTAGAATATCGTTAGGAGGCCAGATGATTGGACGTGTGGCCTCGCAAAACTATACTGATATTGACTACTTTAACATGGAGATGGCATCAATGACTCTGGATCATGGTCTCTGCTAGCTCCAACCTAACTATGATAATTAAAAAAAGTAAATGGGAATTATATACTGTTTTTTTAAAGACCCTATTGGAGAGAGAAAAAAATAGCCCACACGAAATCAGCAGACAAAATTTTACAAAGGGTGAGCTTAAGGAAGGAAATAATCTTCTATCAGTGTATTAATGATTGAGTCGGTGTTGTGATGGAGTGAGAGGGTGGCCCAATCCCAATGTCCCCCCAAGCCCTGAACCCTCACAGACTTAAATGACATTAGCTGGTAACTGAGTGCCTGAGGCTGCGAGGGCTCTAAATGCTATAAATAGTAATGGGACAGCACTTTGGACAATATGTTACCTTGATGACGATGAAACCTGTTGCACACTTTTGTGGGTTTGGGACTTTTTATTTTGATCTCTTTACTTTCTTCACGGCCATGACACTTAATAGACCTGATAGGCCTGATTTATGTCTTGATTGTCTTGTCCTACATAGTGGATGAGAGGTAATTGTCAATAATAATCTATATTTGTCAATAATCAATGTATTATTTTTGGTAGAAAAAGCATCTTTAAGCAAAACCTAAAAAAAGTAGTTGAATAAACTAGGTGTGTAATAAGGTGAATGCATTCCTCTGATTTCATGTGTTCTATGTGCCATCTTAAATCCTTGTTAATGTAGTGTAGTTTACAGTATTTCTCTTATAAGGCGGGTTTGCCTGGATTTTTCTCGCTTCCAGGCTTCCCCTGGTAACCCCCGTGTTTCATGTCACAACGCTATGATCTGTGGACAATAATCTTAAGCAAAGTCTACGAAAATGCACACTTACGAAAAGCGCACATAAAGGTCTCAAAATATCTATGAGAGCCCTCGTGGACTTAGCGATTTGAGAGTGGGACAGCCCTCACAGATTTGATGAGTACGCATTTCAAAATCTGTGAGTCTGTGTGGACATTGAGTTTGGGCCAGTCTGTGTGGGGTTAGTTTAAAGTCAAAACATACACACTTCTTCCATACAATGTAATATCTTCTGAAGGTATGTAACTGAAGAATTTCAGGTACTCTGTCCTCAGCACGTTGTCCCAATCAAATGACAGCCCACTTGGGGCAGCCTAATCCAACTCCCTCTCTCAACCTCTAAAGTATTTCCCATGCTCCCTCTAATCCCTCCCCTCTGACAGAACAAGGAAGTATTTTCCATTTCACAACCTCTTCTGAGAAAACGAAACTGATCTACATCTCTGTGTTGTCTGTGTGAGTGTACAACAACCGTCCAAATGGCTGTTCTGTTAGACCAGGACCAGTTCTGTTGTTCTGTCTGTCTCGATCTACTGACAGAACCAGTCACTATCCCCTGTGGACACAGTTACTGTAGGAGTTGTATTGGGAGCTGTTGGGATCAGGATGATGTGAAAGGGATCTATAGCTGTCCTCAGTGCAGACAGACATTCACTCCAAGGCCAACTCTGAGGAAAAATAACATGTTGGCTGAGGTGGTGGATAAACTGAAGAAGACAGAACTCCAGACTGCTTCTCCTGCTCTGTGCTCTGCTGAACCTGGAGATGTGGTTTGTGATTTCTGTACTGGGACCAGAAAACAGAAAGCCCTCATGTCCTGTCTGGTGTGTCTGGCTTCTTACTGTGAGACTCACCTCCAACCTCACTATGAAGTTGCTCCATTAAAGAAACACGAACTGATTAAAGCCACTACAAAACTACAGGAGAAGATCTGCTCTCATCATGACAAACTGCTGGAGGTTTTCTGTCGTACTGATCAGCAGTGTATCTGTTATCTTTGTTCAATGGATGAACATAAAGGCCACGATACAGTATCAGCTGCAGCAGAGAGGACTGAGAAACAGGTGAGACCACAAGCTATTCACAACTGTCTGATGAACATGTAAAGATACAGCGTAATATATGCTGTTTGAAATGTAGGCAATTCCGAATAAATCTCTCCCTGGCAGAACAAATATTAACACAGTTATAAAGACTACTTTAAATTGCTCAGAATATTTCCAAAACCATGAATTCAGAATGTCTGTTCATCATTCCAAAATTCAGTTTATACTCAATGATATTTCAATATCCATGAAAAATCTTAATCATAGAGAAACTTCAACAATAATCCTCATCTTCAGTGAGCCCAATGTCACATTATTTTACTCGACAAATACAGTTAGGTCTGGAAATATTTGAACACTGACACAATTCTCATAATTTTGGCTCTGTACGCCACCCACAATAGTTTTGAAATTAAACCACCAAGATGCCATCAAAGTGCTGACTTTCAGCTTTAATTAAAGGGGTTGAACAAAAATATTGTATGAAACGTTAGGAATTGCAACTATTTTACAGGTGGTGGTCACATAATTAGAATATAATCAGAAAGTTCATTTATTTCAGTAATTCCAATCAAAAATTGGCCAGCACCTGGTCAGTACACTTATCAAATATAATTGGACAAAATAACACCATCATAAATACAATGTTCATTTTTAATACTTTGTCAATAATTCTTTTCAGGCAATGACTGCTTGGAGTCTGGAACAAATGTAGATTACCAAACGCTGGGTTTCCTCCTTTTTGATGCTTTGCTAGGCTTTTACTGCAGCTGTCTTCAGTTGTTGGTTCATGGGTTTTCCTGCCTTAAGTTTTGTCTTCAGCAAATGAAATGCACGCTCAATCGGGTTGAGATCAAGGGATTGATTTGGCCATTGCAGAATGTTACGTTTCTTTGCCTTAAAAATCTCCTGGATTGCCTTTGCAGTATGTTTTGGATCATTATCCATCTGTAAAGTGAAGCGCCATCCAATCATCTTTGCTGAATTTGTCTGAATCTGAGCAGACAATGTTTCCCTATACACTTCAGATTTTAATCGGCTGCTTCTGTCTTCTGTCACATAATCAATAAACACTAGTGACCCAGTGCCAGTGGAAGCCGTTCATGCCCACTGCCTCTACTGTGTTTTACAGATTATCTGTTGTGCTTCAGATCATAAGCCGTTCCAAGCCTACTCCATACTTTCCCCCATCATTCTGGTACAGGTTGTTCTTAGTTTAGTCTGTCCAAATAATGCTGTTTTGGCAGAGTCTAATCTGGCCTTCCTATTCTTGAGGCTTCTTAATAGTTTGCACTTTGTGGTGAACCCTCTGTATTTGCTCTTGTGAAGTCTTCTCTTTATGGAAGACTTGGATATATGCGTACCAAACAGTTCATTTGGCCACGAATGTCCCTGCTAACTCTGATGGATTGTTTTTGCAGACTATGGGTTGCCTGTTTCACTTGCATTGAGAGCTTCTTTGATCGCATGTTGTGGGTTCACAGCAACAGCTTTCAAATGTGAAACCACACCTGGAATCAACTCCAGACACTTAGCCTGCTTAATGGATTAAGAAATAAAGTCTAAACCTGTCCATGAAACAGCTTTTGAGTGAGCTGTCCAATTATTTTTGATCCCTTGAAAAAGAGAGGTGCTACAAATTTAAGAGCTGTAATTCCTTAAACCTTCCTCCAACTTGAATGTGAATACCCTCAAAAAGCTGTGAGACTGTATGTTAAGCCCATTATCATTATTTATCTGTAACTTGAATATATCTTGGTAAACAGCCAAAATAACAATACTTGTCAGTATCCAATTATTTCCGGACCTAACTGTGAATCTTGATAAATTGATATCTCATGGAAGCTCTGTGATAATCTCCACAGAGCCAGCTGGGGATCAGACAGCAAAAGGTCCAACAGAGAGTCCAGGAGATGGAGAAGGAGATGAAGGAGATCCAAGAAGCTGTGCAGTCCCTCAAGGTAAGTATTGTTGACAAAGGAGATACAACTTTAAACTTCTCTCCTCCAGTCAGCGAGAGAGAGGTAGAAGGGGCCCTCAGTAGTCCCACTGAGACCCACTCTGAGGAACAAGCTATTTGGTCTCCAAGTTAGAGATTAGCCACTTTTAAAATGTGTATTTCTCTCTCTCAGCGCTCTGCAAAGACAGCAATGGAGGATAGTGAGATGGTCTTTGCTGAGCTGATCCACTCCATAGAGAGAAGACGCTCTGAGGTGAAGGAGCTGATCAGCGCCCAAGAGAAGGCTCAAGTGAGTCAAGCTGAAGGACTCCTGGTGAAACTGAAGCAGGAGATAGCTGACCTGAGCAACAGAAGCACTGCGCTGGAGCAGATCTCACACACAGAAGATCACATCCATTTCCTCAAGGTAACTAAACTAGAATGAAACTCTTCATGTGCCATTATGTTAGGTTCAAACCTTGTGGTGTGTGTTTGGTTTGATATATGAATGTGCTTAGAAATCTTACCTCATAATATATGACTTAATTAATAGTCAACATTACCTATCATTTTTCTCTCCCTTTCTATTTCTTCAGAGTTATCAGTCTTTCTCCAGTATAAGTGTGTCTTCAGACATACCCAGCCTCGCTCTCCGTTCTCAACACTACTTTGGAGATGTGAGTAAGACTGTCTATGATCTGAGAAAGAAACTTGAGGACTTCCTTAAAGGAGAATGGACCAAGATCTCTTCTACAGGTGTGTTGTTTATCTGAATATTACATATTTAGAGCACTGAAAGTTCCTTATTAGTCATATATGAAAATTACAGGCCTCTCTCATCTTTTTAAGTGGGAGAACTTGCACAGTTGGTAACTGACTAAATACTTTTTTGCCCCACTGTACATGTTTAATATGGTATGATAATAACATTCCCTCTTTGTGGATTTGTTTGTATTTCTGTAGTGAATATAGTAGATGTTTTACTGCCACCAGAACCCAAGACCAGAGAACATTTCTTACAATGTGAGTCACTTATTTATTGGAATATATTTTTTTTACTGACACTGATTGAACGTATGTAAATAGAGATCTCAGAAAACATCTGGAAGAGGGTAGTGAGAGCAGATCAGTCTAGTAGAAAGCTAAAGACCCCTCTGTGAGGCAAATCGTTATGAATGGAGAGCATTTAACATGACAGCAACTGGGACTAGAAGTGGACGCCCTTCCAAAATATCCAGATGAGCCACAAAAAAAAAAAAATGGGTGAAGGCCTACCCAAACATAACATGAAACTTTGCAGAATGAGTGCAGGTAGTTCAGCCAGAAAAACCTGAGTAGGCATTGTCTCAGTGATGCATCGACTGACCTCAGAATCACGCCTACCAGTCTCAAGATTCCTAATCTAAAATGGCGGTCTATTTAAGTTAGTCAGGGTACTCACTCTGTCTGCCACTCACCACCCTAGCCTATCAGTATTGCTATTATAATATCGTAATAATACTGTGTTAATGTTATTAGTAGTATTGAATGAACCATAATGTGATGGTGGTGAGTTACTCCAAAGAAACCGAACCTAACACCAAGACAATTTAAGCATATTGTTGAGTATGTTTTCTCAAAAAAATTGTTAAACAATACCTGAACCTCCATTTTTGCAACGCAGATTACTGTGCTTTAATAATAAGAACACTAAATCAAAATGACTTAAATGGGAGTGTAGCTAGGAAGATTCCTCGGCAGTCAAAAATAACCTGCCTGTCTTAACTTGGCAAGAGACCACCTGGAGTCCATTCTCTGTGATGATGAGTCAAAAATTTAATCTTTCTGGTCACAATCAAAACCGCTAGTTTTGGCAAAACCCAACACTGCCTACCAGCCAGAGAACCTTATCCCAACAGTCAAGCATGGTGGTGGGAATGTCAAAATCTGGGGTTGCTTTTCCTCTGGGCCTGATTGACTGCACATCATTAATGGAAACATGGACTTTGAAGTATTCTAGGAGATTATTTAAAAAAGAGCAAAAGATGTGCTGAAAATGGGTCTTCCAAAAAGACAATGACCCAAAGCATTTGAGCAAATCTATCAAAGGAAATCTCATGAAAAAGAACATTTGTGTTTTGGATTGGCTAAGGTCAGGATTTAAATCCAATCAGGTGTTAGTGCTGACCTTCATCCAACAGTGGTGCTGCTGCCAGCCCTGAAGTGGGCAGTACATGCTAGACACTCCTCAAACCTCCCTTGATTGGTAGAGTTCTGTAAGGAGGACTGGGCAGAAATCACACATAAAGATGTCAGAGACTGTGTAGTGACAATGACTCCAAGTTTTCGCTGTTAACGGAGGTGCCACAGGCTATTGATTTAAGTGGAGGAGCCACCAAAACTTTGTTAAGACCTTACCTTCTGACAAAACCAAGTTACTGGGCAAGGTCTTGGTCACAGAGACGATCAAGAACCTAATGGCAACAGAGCTAACAGAACTTCAATATTTTTTGCAGAGATGGGAGAACCTGCTAGAAAGACAAACATCTCTGCAGCACTGTGTCAGTAAGGCCTTTGTGGTAGATTGGCTAGATGGATGCCACTCCTGAGTAAAAAGACTATCACATGCAGCTCAAAATACACTGAGAGCATGAGAAAAATATTTTTGGGGTCTGATGAAACCTGTTCAAAATAAAACTAAACTTTTAGGCTTTAATGCCAAGTGCAAATTGAAATACGGTACTGCTCATCACCTGGCTAATATTATCCCTACGCTGAAGTATGGTGGTGGGAGCATCATGATATGGGGATGCTTCTCATTGGCAGGGACTGTGAGAAAAGTCATGATTGAGGGAATGATGAACAGAGCAAAATACAGAGAGATCCATAAATAAAACTGGACCCAGAGAGCGTGGGATCTCCAACTGGGACAAAGATTTATCTTTCAGCACAACAGTGATCTGAAGTAGGCCTAAAACTACAACAGCCAAGACAACTGTGCAGTGGCTTTGGAACATGCCTATGATTAACCATAAATGGTCCAGCCAAAGCCAGACTTGAACCCGATTGAACATGTGGGGAGACCTAAATATCAAAATTCACTGTCACTCACCATCCAATCTGACAGAGCTTGAGAGGATCCGTGAGGAATAATGAGAGAAACTGCCTAAATCCAGGTGTGCAGAGCTGTTAGAGGCATTCCCAAGAAGATATTAAACTGTGATCGCTGCCAATGGCGCTTCTACACAGTACTGAATACAGGGTGTAAAAACCTACGTTCATAAGATATTTCAGTTTATTTATATTCAATAAGTTGGCAAACATTTCTGAACACGCTTTTGCATTGTCATTATGGGGTACCGTGTGTAGAATTTACCAACTATACATGAAGTTTGTAACACAACAAAGTAAGGAGAAATTGAAGGGGTCTGAATACTTTCCAAATGTACTGTATATATGTACAGTAGTTTTCAAACCCCAAATCTATTATGTCATATTATTGAATTACAAATGGTGCATTGACATTTTGTTAATTCAAAAATAATCAATTATCAATTAAGGTAACATTGGTTTTATATTAGTAGATGTATGTAAGAAAAATAAATATGGGTTAGGGTTAGGGTCTTAAAGTTTTTATTTGTATTTGCATAAGTATTTAACTCACACATTTTAATATTTGAGTGTTTTGGTCTTACCATTACCACAAAGTCTTGTTAAAATATATATTCCAGGTTGTTTAGGTTGGTTTAAGCTTGTGTACAAAAGTTTACATATATTGCCTAAGATTCTCAACTGGATTGAGTTTAGGACTTTGACTTTGCCACTGTGGGACATTTTCATTTTTTAGCCAATCCAATGTTGCTTTTGCCATGTGCCAGTGATTTTTGTAAAGGTGAATTTCCTGATAAGCTTCAGTTTTTCAATGACCTGAAGCTGTTTCTTTTTCTGTATTTCCCTGTATTTTGCTCAGCCCAGTGTTCCTTAAATTCTAACAAAATGCCCAATCCCTGCAGATGAGAATCATCCCCACAGCATAATGCTGCCACCAACATACTTCAGTGCAGGGATGGTGTGTTTTGAGGCATGGGCAGTGTTTAGTTTGCTCGACAAAACACTATGGCCAAAAAGGTTAATCTTGTCATTGATCTCATTGCTGGGACCCTCTTAAGCTTTGTGATTATATTTCTGAGTAACAACTTCTTTCCTGCCACCCTCATATACAGGCCATTTTTATGCAGAGCTCTTTATATGACTGAATGGTATACTGTTATTCCACTCCAGCTCATTTAAAATGATTGTCAGCTATTCTGTGGCTACTTAAAAGTCTCAACTTTAAGTGCATAGTTTTGAGGGACTGACGTCTTGACAGCGACTAGGTGTTGTAATGCAGCTTCTGCTTTGCTGATTGATATATATATTTTTTTCAAATCTATGCATTTCAGTTACCTAAATTTACTTCAGACATACATCCATTTTGAAAGCAACTTCAACAGTTCACTGGTAGAGGACACGGTGGGTGTTTTCAGTGCCCTGGTTGGTGTTTAATTAACACAACTAGAATGGTGAGGAGGTGATGAGGGAGAGACGTAATTTGAAAAGCAAACTTATGGGGAGGATAATAATTATTTTGTGGCGACCTCCTGGTTGTGGTTTGGGAGAAATACGTTATGGTAGTTGTAATTTTGGTGTCAACTCCATAACCACCAACCTCCTTATTTCTTTCTTCTCTTTTTTTTCCGTCAACTTCTCCTCTTGTTTTTCTTCTTCCACTTCTGTTCTGGCCTCCGCCACGAGCTGTTCCCTGGGAGCCCTTAAATACGTCCTCTGATTCGGTCCTAAGGGGAGACCGGTGTATAGGGACGGGGATGGCAGAGCAGGTAGCTTCTAGATGGTACCAGCTGTTTCTGTTGCGTGCATACGTGCAACGCTGATTTGTGTGTTGAGGGTGTGTTTTCTGCCTGTATATATAATTGGACAGGGGAATATCTGACTCTTGATTTGAATGATACAGTAGTGACAGTGCCTGACTTCATAGATTTTCTAACTCCTTGGTCTCTTCTTTGCTCTTTCAGATTCCTGTCAGCTCACACTGGACCCAAACACAGCACATAATCAACTTTCTTTGTCTGAAGGGAACAGAAAAGTGACTGCTACACGAGAAGTCCAACCATATCCTGACCATCCAGACAGATTTACATGCGAGGGCATGGTTCTATGCAGAGAGGGTCTTACTGGACGCTGTTACTGGGAGGTGGAGTGGAGTGGGAACAGGGTTTGTACATCAGTCTCATATAAAGACATTAGCAGGACAGGTAATGCATTTGGATACAATAAACAGTCCTGGGGTTTAGAGTTCTGTAGTCCTGGATACTGTTTCAGCCACAATAATGTTGAGACTAAAGTGTCAGGCCCTCTGTCCTCCAGAATTGGAGTCTACCTGGATTACAAGGCAGGTATTCTATCCTTCTACAGCGTCTCTGACACAATGACCCTCCTCCACAGAGTCCAGACCACATTCACTCAGCCCCTCTATCCTGGGTTTCGTCTTCGTAGGTTGAATAATACGGCAGAACTATGCAAACTGTAGATTGTGCCTACATAGATAAAACACATAGAATTCAGACAGTGGAACTTTAACTTAATAAAATTATTGTTCTACTAAGTACTGTAGTTGCGGCACGGTGGTGCAGTGGTTAGCGCTGTCGCCTCACAGCAAGAAGGTTGCAGGTTCAAACCCCCGGTTGCCCTGGCATTTCTGTTTGGAGTTTGCATGCTCTTCCCGTGTCTGTGTGGGTTCTCTCCGGGTGTTCCGGCTTCCTCCATCCGTCCGAAGGACATGCGGACTATGTTGATTGGTGACCTTACATTGTCCTTAGCTGTGGATGTGAGTGTGACTGGTTGTTTGTTTGTGTGGCCCTGCGATAGACTGGCGGCCTGTCCTGGGTGTACCCCGCCTCTCGCCCGATGTCAGCTGGGATTGGCTCCAGCCCCCCCGACCCTGTACTATATATACTGTAGTTAAAATGTAACATAGTTAAGACCAGACAAAGGCAATGCACCAGCTTTACAAGACATTACTTTATTGTTGTCATGGAAACACAATTTAAATTATCTCATGTGTGGAAATTTCCATGACACATGACACTAACTGATATGAACTCAGCAGCTCAGCCTGGACCCAAGAACATAAACAACTCTCTCTGTCTGAAGGGAACGGTACACCAAGTCCAACCATATCCTAATCATCCACACAGATTCATAAACCACTAGAAGTTTCTGTGTATAGAGGGAATTGACTCAATGACGCTCTTACACAGTCCAGACCAAATTCACTCAGCCCCTCTGTCCTGGGTTTTGTCTGTATGATGCTAACTGCTGAACTATAGTTGGCAGTCAGATAGTAACAGATGTGACAAAATGTATGGAGGGTTCATATTGTGGATCTTTAACTACATAAAGAAATGGTTCCCCTCTATGCTAGTTGATAGTCACTGTATTCGCTGCATTATTTTGCTCTGTTTTTCTTTACAATATCTGTTTTCTGACTGATTTGACCTTAAGAGATTTCATGCTGCTTTTGATTGAAGTATCCCTGCCTATGATGAGGATGTATTCACCCATAATGCTGCGTATTTCACCTCAATTGGGACTTTCCATTAAATGCCAAATGTCTGATATGTTTTAATGCTGAAATATCTGAGTTTGGAAGTAATGTAGGCCCTAATGCATTAAAATGATATGTACATGTTTGCATATTTAAATCTTGTACTTGATGAATGTGTCTTCATGTTTGCTTTTCATGATTCATTTAGGCATTAAGAACCATTTATATGTTTACTCATTTTATTCTAGGATTGTATGTAATTTTTCTTAGTTGCATGGAACAGTATTACCTAGACTAAGAACATTTTCATTGGTATTGTCTTCCGAACTGCTTAAAGCAACAACAATAAATATGGCCACCAGGTGGCGATATTGACCAAACTATGGAAATTGCATTATTTCTGGCACATTGTTAACATGTGGGTTGTTCTGTGGATCAGGTCCATGTCTCCAAAAGATTTGGAGTGCGTGAGAAGTCTTGCAGCTGAATTTTGAACTAGTTGTTGTTCATGGAGAGCTTAAGAGTTAATGCCAGAAAGGAGAGAATTGCAATAGTCAAGACAGGCAGAAATGTATGCATGCATTAGTGTTTCAGTGGCAGTGCGGGACAGGGAAGACTGGAACTTGGCAATATTGTGGAAGTGGAAGAATGAGGATTTGACTGTTTTTTTTATGGAAGCTGAGGGAGGAGTCCAGTATGACACCAATGTTGCGTGCATGAGGGGATGGAGATACAACAGAGTCATCAATAGTGAGGGTGAAGGTGCTTTGGTTAGTGTGGATTTTGTACCAAGTAGTAGAAGTTACGTTTTGTCACTGTTAAGCTTGAGGAAGTCCTGCTGTCACCGATGTTATACAGAAAACTGCAACACAATCATTTGTTTACCAAACTGAGAGCATGTGCACCATGTATCATATTTTTCAGATAAATGATCGATTGTGCGGAAAAACAAATTCTCAAAGAGATAATCATTAGGGAATGATAAAAAATCCAAGTCGTGTCTGATCACTCTCTCACGACAGAAATTTCTGCCTAGTATTTGTGCTTCTACTGGCTCTAACAAAAGAAACCAACCGTAAATTCCATTGCAGTGCTTTGCAGTATATCTACCTCAGAACTTATGCAAATCTGTGTACCTCAGTTGGCAGAACACAGCACTTTCAATAGCACCATTGTGGGTTTGATTCTCACGGAGGGCCTGTGTGAAAATGAATGCACTCACTGTCAAAGCGTGCAGGAAGTCTGGTGCTATTTCCACAGTGGCAGCTTATTAAAGCAGTTTGACAGCCTCACAGATATTAGCCTCACAGGTCTCTAGTCTCACAGGTCAATCCAATGTATTTTATAAAGCCCTTTTTACATCAGCAGTTGTCACAAAGTACTTTCACACATACCCGGCCTGATACCCAGAAGAGCAAGCAACTACTGAATAGATGTTAAATGGCTAGAAAAAACTCCCTATTAGGTTGGAATTCCCTAGAGAGGAACCAGACTCTGAGGGGTGGCAAGTCCTCTTCCGACTGTGTCAGATAAATATGATGAGAGTACGAGATTATCATAATGAATAAATGCTTGTGGGCTGTGTCCACGATCTATAAACAGAATCGAAGGACAGGGAGAATCAGTTGGGGTAAGAACAGTGGCATCCAGAATCTTCTCTAGGTTTCTTCCTAAGTTTCAGCCCCTTTTAGGGAGTTTTTCCTAGCCACTGTATTTCAACACTGTTGTTCCTTTCTCATTGGGATTTTAGGCTGGGTGTAAAAGCGCTTTGTGACAACAATTTTTACCACATGTGTGAATAGTACCTAAGCAACAGATATTGCTGGAACTGCTGGACGTAATCTGACAGTATAAATTTCACTGTTTTCATATTAGGAAAAATATACTGTAAACTACCTATCATAATTGCCTGAAAATAACTTCAAATATCATCAAAGGTATATAAAAAAAATGTAATATCGTTGCTCTGGCTGTGCTTTTGCCCATCTGTGTGTACCATTCGTGTGCATAGACCACAGGAAACAGGATGTGGCAGCAGAAAAAAAGGTATTTAGTATGATGAACTCTTATTGTTAGACAAGGAAAAGTGTATCATCAGCTAGAATTATTTAACTACCACAAAGCATTACACCCTGTCTTTATATTCCTAGACATTTTTGATTTTTCCTGTATTGTGAGATAAGGCTCTGTTCAGATAAACCATTCTGTATTTTTTACAAACACCTATTTGTTGAATTTAGAATGGCAGGAAAGAATATATTCAAAATACTGAAGACATTGTTCAAGAATGATTTTACCTCAAATGGTATTTGTGCCTTCATACAACTGATCTTTCAACAAATAGTAGCGTCGAAGTTCACATGTTCCTGTGATGTTGAAAAGAAATTTGGGCAATTGACTGGACTTTTTGTTGGTCCGGCATTTTTTGCATTCCTATTAATGCGACATCGACACACCCGTATTCACGGCAATGCAGATTACATTACTGGGTGTTGGAAAAGCATGATTCCTTCCTACATCTGGGTCACCACATTGTTTTTGGATGGCCGGTATTTGTCTTGTGCAACTTCAAATTGGACTGGCAAATTTTCTCCTTTACTTCAAAATCATCCTCAGGAATGGTGTGAGCAGGGATTTAAACCAGATCCAAAGGAATTCCACGACCCCACAATTAGACTTTCTCGGGTGAGTATACAGACTAATGTTTTACATTATGGATGTATACATTTTAGCTCATAAGACTTGTGTGAGTTATAACATATTTATACTGTATTTTTATATAATTAATATGAATATCAATGTTCAATTCGATGTTATTCCCAACAACAGATTAATTTCTTATTTTTTCATGAGATTTTAAATAAGCACAATATAACAAACAGTCAAAGATTTGAGCAAATGTTTTGGTATTGCATATATCATTTCCTTTTTATATCTAATTTGTTTCCTCTTTTTTAGATAATTGGTGTGGCTTTACTTCTGGCCTTAATTTTAATTGTGGCAGTTTTCGTGTTCAAAGACTGTGTGGGAAAAAAACAGGATACGAGCAAAGAAGAGGACGTAAAAGAAGAGACAGATACAGTAATGGAGGAGGACCAGAAGAAAACTGGGTTTTGCTAAATGAACTTAAAAAATAACAATTAATTTATCCTTGTCAGGATAGAAAATATAAAAACCTATTGTATTGGTGTTGTACTGTATTTTGTAATAGTTTAGATTCTGTTACTGATTGAGTTGCATATGAATAGCTTAAAAACATTGCCTCATGACTGCATTTGATAATACAGTCAACATTTGTCAGTCATGCCTCTTTTCAGTTACTGAACTGATGATGACATTTCATTTACATAGCTATGTAAATAAACAAGGGGCAAAGAGAAGTTACTGAGATTTAAAATAACACAATATCTATTTTGGTAGCAAGCATTATTAGCTATGCCGATACACAGGTTACTCTGGATAACCTCAGTCTTTAGCTTGATAAATTATTAAGATAAATCATGTCCTCTCAATAAATATTGTAGCTTGCATATTTGCAACTGTTTTCTTCCTGGTGTGCAAAATAACTCAATGGTTCGCTGTTAATTAATTGACCCTCTGTAATAAAATTAGCTATTTGGGCTTGATATAAAACATGAAATGAGACCCTATACATGTCACACAGTGTTTTTAATGTAAGTATTTAGGAATTCACTTGAGTTGGATGTAGAAGCACAGTGTGAGAAGAATATATCCAACAACTGGTCTAACACACTGTTTGGGTCACTTGCAAAGGTCAAATTAATTTGAAATACTTATTGTATCAGGGCTAGAACTTTCTTGAAACAGGTTTACTAATTGATGTTTGGATAACAGATATTAATTACAGTATTTGGGGATGAATGGACATCCTACAATAATCAGATAGTGACCATCCCAATCAGCAATAGTGGTTTTGTTTTGGAATGAACATCCTCTCGCTGTAAGCTTAGTAGAAATTAAGAAAGTAATGTCATATATATATATATGTATATATATATATTCATGTAGGATCTAACAATTCCAAACTATTCTTGTGACACCGAATGCATTAAAAATATTTTTTAAATATTGTCAGATTATGGTCTGAATACTTTATAGGTAAATATTGGCTTATTATTTTGCAAGTAATGTTTTTTCTTTTCTGTATTTGACTGTCTTGAATAAATGAATATGACAAAAGAAAATTCCTCCTTATATTTTTTATTATTGAAGTATAATAATTGTATTGCTCTTTAGATTGTTATATCATTTATTCATGTTTACTGTGTTGTGAAAAAGTGTTTGCCCCCTACCTGATTTCGTAATTGTTTGCATTTTTGTCACACGTAAATGTTTCAAATCATCAAACAAATTCAAATATTAGTCAAAGATAACACAATTAAACACAAAATGCAGTTTTGAAATGAAGTTGTCATTATTAAGATAATCAAAATCCAAACCCACATGGCCCTGGTGAAAAAGTGATAGCCCCCTACAACCTAATAACTGCTTGGGCCACTCTTAGCAGCAACAACTGCAATCAAGTGTTTGCAATAACTTGCAATGAGTCTATTACAGCACTGTGGAGGAATTTTGGCCCACTCATCCTTGCAGAATTGTTGTGATTCTGTCACATTGGAGTGTTTTCGAGCATGAACTGCCCTTTTAAGGTCATGCCACAACATCTCAATGGGATTCAGGTCAGGACAAGACCATTCAGAGGTGGGCTTGCTGGTGTGTTTTGGATCATTGTCCTGCTGCAGAACCCAAGTTCGCTTCAGCTTGAGGTCATGAACAGATGGCCGGACATTCTCCTTCAGGATTTTTTGGCAGACAGCTGAATTCATGGTTCCATTTACCATAGCAAATCTTCAAGGCCCTGAAGCAGCAAAACAGGCCCATACCATCGAACTACCACCACCGAATTTTACTGTTGGTATGATGTTCTCTTTCTGAAATGCTGTGTTATTTTTACGCCAGATGTAATGGGACACACACCTTTCAAGGAGTTCAACTTTAGTCTCGTCAGTCCACAGAGTATTTTCCTGAAGGTCTACTAAATGTTTTCTGGAAAAAATGAGATTTAATGTTCTTTATGCTCAGCAGTGGTTTTCGTCTTGGAACTCTGGCATGCAGGCATTTTTGCCCAGTCTCTTTCTTATGGTTGAGTCATGAACACTGACCTTGACGGAGGCAAGTGAGGCCTGCAGGCCTGGATGTTGTTGTGGGATCTTTTGTGACCTCTTGGATGAGTCGTCACTGTGCTCTTGGAGTAATTTTGGTCGGCCGGCCACTCCTGGGAAGGTTCACCACTGTTCCATGTTTTCGCCATTTGTGTATAATGGCCCTCACTGTGGTTTGCTGGGTCCCAAAGCTTTAGAAATGGCTTTATAACCTTTTCCAGACTGATGGATCTCAATTCTTTGCTTTCTCGTTTGTTCCTGAATTTCTTTGGATCTTGGCATGTTGTCTGGATTTTGAGGATATTTTGGTCTGCTTCACTTTGTCAGGCAGGTCCTATTTAAGTTTTTCCTTGATTGAGAACAGGTGTGGCAATAATCAGGCTTGGGTGTGGCTAGAGGAATTGAACTCATGTGTGATAAACCACAGTTGGTTTGTGTTTTCACAGGGGGAAAACAGTTTTTCACAAAGGGACATGTGGGTTTGGATTTTGTTTACCCTTTATAATAACAACCTTTATTTCTAAATTGCATTTTGTGCTTTCTTTTGTTATCTTTGACTATTATTTAAATTTGTTTGATTATCCCAAAAATGTATCCATCTGGTGTGACAAACATGCAAACAAATAAGAAATCAGGAAGGGGGCAAACACTTTTTCACGCCACTGTAAATGTACAGTGGGGAGAACCAAGTATTTGATACACTTCTGATTTCTTATTTTTCTGTCATTTTTAACATAATAATTCATTTGCATTTAGATTCCGTCTCTCACAGTTGAAGTGTACCTATGTTAAAAATCACAGACCTCTACATGCTTTGTAAGTAGGAAAACCTGAAAATCAGCAGTGTATCAAATAATTGTTCTCCCCACTGTATATTTATTTACATACAAATATATGTATATGAATATAAATATAATAAAATATCTATATATTAATGGGGAGACACATGGGAACCCACATGGGGAAGAGTTCAGGTGGTGTGACGTCAGTACCTCAGAGTTTATGCAAATCTGTGTAGCTCAGTTGGTAGACCACAGCACTTTCAATAGCACCGTTGTGGGTTTGATTCTCACGGAGGGCCCGTGTGAAAATGAATGCACTTACTAGGCCCTCTAAAAAAGTGTCTATCGAGTGACTGAAACATGACAGGAAGTGTGGAGCTAATTCCACAGTTGCAGCTTGTTAATGCAGTGTGACACTCGGTCTAGCATGTTGCTCACAGGTCTCTAGACCCGCAGGTTTCTAGCCTCACAGTTCAATAGTCTCAGTTCTCTAGCCTCACAGGTCAATCAAATGTATTTATATATAAAGCCCTTTTAACATCAGGAGTTGTCACATAGTGCTTTGAAACATACCCAGCCTGAAACCCAAAAGAGCAACCAACTACTGAGTTGAAAAAACTCCCTAGTAAAGTCGGAACTTCGGAAGAAACCTAGAAAGGAACCAGGCTCTGAGGAGTGGCCAGTTCTCTTCAGACTGTGCTGGGTCAAAATTATAAGAGTACAAGGTTATAATAATGAATAAATGCATGTGGGCTGTGTCCAGAATCTATAAACAGAATCTAAATCAGCTGCATGAACAGGTAGACAAGGACAGGGAAAATCAGGTGGGGTAAGAGCAGAATCGTCAGGCAACTTGTTCTGCAACACAACAAAGAGGACTTTGGACAGAGCCATCCACTGGTCACCTAGGCCTGGCAGTCCTGATGTGTGGTCCAAGAGCTCATGACCTACTAAGATTAAACAGAACAGTATATGAGAAAAGTCTGACTTGGATTTACAAAGGAGAATTGACCCTAATCCTCTGACAATAATAAAACAGTGTAAAACCTTGAGGGTGAGATGTGGTGGTTCCATTGACATTGTGTCCCAATCCAAGGGTAACGCCAGACAGGGCCAACCAGACAAGAAGTGACTATCTAGCCTCATTCCTCTATAATCAGAGTTTCCTAGTCTCACTGTTCTCTAGCTTCTCCGTTGGCTTCCTCATAGGTCTCTAGCCTCACATTTTGCTAGTCTCAGAAGTCTCTAGCCTCATGTGAACACTAGCAAAGTCTGACTTAATTATCTTCTCTCAACAATGAGCAATTACTATTTACTCCACATACCTCCTGGGGGTTATATGGTGTCGCTAGGCCTCTTTTAGGGGGGCTTCAACCAGACAAGAAGTTCAAAATGTAAATGCACTGGTTACCATCGGAAACATTTGACTAATATCTATACCCTTTCAGCTAGCCCATCACCAATGTTTATAGAAATGTACGGAGAAAAAAAAACATTTATTTTAAAAATATCTTTGTATGGAAAGTGTTGTAGACAAGTTGCAATTTGTGAAATTTGCACAACTTGCACAAAGGACCAGACGCTGCGTAATATCAAAGTGATCAGTCATTTAATCTTTGCCGGAAGACAAGAAAGCTAGCTAACTTTCTAGTAGATACTTCCAATCATAATGTAATTCAATAAAATAGTAAGGGTGGCCAATAACTGGGGATGGTGGTAGATAATAGGGGGTCGTATTTTCTAGCTACGTCACTTACTGAAAATATAAATATTTCCTGTGAAATGTTAAAAATGATCATTAATCACATGCTAGCTAACATTTGCATGTCACTAATAATCAACATAAACACTGATGACTTGATCAAGTGATTACTCAGTACAAGATGTTTTTCAAAATTACTGTTGGACATCAGATTAGTAATCAGATTATGTTACTGAGTTTGAGTAATCAAAGTAACATTACTGATTACAAATGTGGACCGGTAACATGTGACTGTAACAGATTACATTTAAAAAGTAACCTACCCAGCCTTGAATTTGGATGTGTATGTACTATTAACTATAGTATTTTGGCTACATAGTACAGGCATGTTTGTGCCATTTGTGGGTGTTGGATGGATGAAGACAGAGTGGGATTTCATTTCTTTAATTGAATAAAATGTAAGTCATATTAGATCAGTGTCTAACACAAACTTTGAGACAGGTATATTTTTAGCCAAGATTGACCAAAAATTATGTTATTTAATTAGATTTTACACCTGCATAACCCAACAGCAGAATGATGTAACCTTGTTACCGATAATTAAAGTTATTAACGCCAGTAGACTGATGATTGGCCAGGACATCCTTCCTCAGGCCTCAAAATGTCCTCCTTCCTTCTCAGCAGTACAATGACATACTCGGCTGCATTTTCTTGTATGTTGTTTCCTCTAATTTACACTTTGGCCAGAAATATAATCGCCGGACGGTCAAGTTAAAAAAATAGGATATTTTTAAGGTGAGATGTCCTCTAGCCTACACTCACATAGGGGAGCCCAGTCCCATCCAGTCCATCGTTGTCTGTTCATATACAACACTTTTGTGATGATGTGTTTTAGAGTGGCCTGCGTAAACCTCTTCAGACAAAATGCATTTTTCCAGAGTAGCTAGTTGAGTTAGCGTGACTCCAGCGTGACATTGTGTTGTCAATTTAAGTCACAAACTGTTAAGTCCGATACCTCCATGTCAGTCAATCAATAATTAAACGTATTTATAAAGCCCTTTTTACATCAGCAGTTGTCACAAAGTGCTTTTACCAAACATCCGTCCTTAAACCCCATGGAGCAAACAGCAGTAGTGTTGAATTTTAGTGGCTAGGAAAAACTCCATAAGAAGGCCGAAATTTAGGAAGAAACCGAGAGGGGAACCAGAATCAGAGGTGACAGGTCCTCTTCTGGCTGTGCCAGGTGAACATATTAAGAGTACAAACAGTAATAATTAATAAATGCATGTGGGCTGAGCCAAGGGATTTTTTAAACCTAGTCCAGGTCAGAAGCATGACCAGATGGACAAGGACAGGGAAACACCGGGGGTGGGGGGCTCAGCAGAGTGGCAGCTGAAATCATCAGGTATCATCTTCAACTGCAACACAACCAGTTGGATATTGGACAGGGACTGCAACGAGTAAAGCCTGGTACTCCGCAGGTGTGGGTTAAGACCTCATGTCCTCCTAAGTAGTTTATGTAGGGTCTATCGTGTCACTTTGGTGATTTATAACCCCTGGTGGGCGTGGCTTCCAGATTGATTTGACAGGTGGGACATCCTGTTTGGTGGATGGGACATCCTGTATGACGTGTGTTAGGACAAGACTTCCGGAATGGCGTATGCATGTCCGATGACTTTGGAATTTATGATTGCTTTGATGTGTCCATGTTTGATGTTTTGCAATGATTGATAAACACCCCGGTCAAGTGTTACAACAGGTGGTTTATGTTTGATGTTTTTACAAATGGGTTCCGAAATGTTAAATTCACAAGCAATTAACAAGTGTTATATCAGCTGCATGATGTTTGATGTTCAACAAAAGTATGCCAGGGTTCAGCAATGCTATAACACCTGGTCTTTTATGTTCTGAAAAGTGTTACAACAGAATAGAACCAACCGAAGAAGATTGAACTCCACAAGTTTGAGGCCTGGCTGTGTGACGCCATGGCTGACAATGCTGTAGACTTCTACGTTACCCTGGACCCCGACAGTTCGATTCCACAGGAATACACAACAAGAAGCTATGATTGTCTTAACTGGTTTGGTGATCAGCTAAGACCTCTTAATCTGACATACCTTTCAAATGCTTACAAGACTTCACACAAATTGGAAAAATGGCTTTCACCAAAAGTTTTAAAGATCTTTAAAGCAATGTTGCGTATGATTCTGGAAAACGTTGTTGTGGCTATTCTCCACAAAGCTTGCAATTGATGTGAAGTGGACCACCCGAGCCAGAGAAGACATTCTTGTCTCGATCCGCCTGATAATTTTTTTTAGACCCATTATGATTACATTGCGGAGACAGTTTTAACACCACGACTGAAACGTGTTGGTCAAGGCTTTGAATGCATCAGGGCTTCATGCACTGCTGAACTATGTTCACTTAGCCACTGAGAACTTTCTGTATGAGCTCAAGTTGGTGCCAAACAACACACAGAGACTGAGTGAGAACAGGGATTAATACATGGATACATTTAATGAGGCTGTATGCGACGCTGTAGCATCTTGGTGTGACGAAAGCAAAGAGTTTGTTGTCTAAGGATGGGTAACTTCAGTTCTCATGTTTACATGTATCTAAACAAATCCTATGTGTGTTTAGCGATTAAACAGTTGATGCACAAAGCTATCAAGAGTGGTATTGATGTTTGTAGGCATTTTAATAACCGAGACGATGTCAGTTTAAAACGGTATAATACTCTGAACAACCATATGGAAAAGGTCAGGAACACGTGATGCCTGGCCGCAATTGTTGTCAAAACGGTTTTTAATCAAATGATCTAAACAACTTCATACATAAACTTCTAACGTTTTCAAATGTTGATAACAAAGACTTCAAAATTGGGCACCTGTTAGGTTTATTAACGTATGTAACAGATGTCTGTGTGGTAAAATTGTTGAGTAGTGATGCTGTGGATGTAGAAAATATTTCTAAAATGTTTACAGATTTTCTTATCAGCAGAAATCTGAATGTTTGGGTAACTTTTATGAATTTCTGGGATGACTTGAAATTTCGAGATAGTGTTGAAACAGTAACATGAAATGTATGTTAACATGCATAGATGTATAAAGCAAATACACATGGATTCGTGTCGTGAGAAATAAAAGCGCTATCAAGGTAAAGCAAGCATTTGCAACCACAAAGTTGCACCTAAAATGGTGGCCATTACGCACTTCATGTAATGGTGCTTAGTGCATCTGTAATTTAGAAGTCTAATCTTTGTTGAGCAATCGCTTTCCCAGGGAATCACATGGGCTATGGTGCGAGCTCAGATCCAAGTGGCCACTCCTTACCCAAGCTGCAGACAACGGAGTATCAACAGAGACTTGCTTCGTGTTCATTCCTGCATCGCTTTCATTCCGAAAAAGGACATTATAGATCAATGATTAGATCAATAGATTTGAACGGGCAAGAGTATTTAGAATATGATCATTTGTATGGAAACAGTATCTGGATGCAATTCGTAAGCGTAATGGCCAGACAGCTCCAACAGCTCAGAGATGTAAACCATCCACATATGAAGCAAGTACATCGCTATTTATGAACAATGGTATCCTACAGCATCATTAGTATATAAAAAAAAGTACAAATATTCTTCTATCTACATAGTATGGGGATGTTATTGGTTTTCATGGAAAAACTTGGTCACTTGATTGGATTATTTATAATGCAGTATTTAGTCAGCCACCAATTTTGCAATTTTTTCTCCCACTTAAAAATATGAGAGAGGCCTGTTATTTTCATCATAGGCACACTTCAACTATGAGACAGTTACAGTTTCAGGAAAAACAACCTTTTAATTATTGACGATTTAATGAAAAGAGCATCAGGGAGTTTTGAGATGGAGAGTTTTCACACAATATTCACACCACCATAACCTGAATGCAATTTACCTTTTCCAAAACATGTTTGTTAAAGACAATCTAATAGAACTATTAACTTGAACACAAACTACCTCATATTGTTTAAAAACCCCTGTGACAATCAGCAGATTAGTATTTTAGGCAGACAGATACACACCAGTCTTTCTCGATACTTCATGGAGAGTTTTAAAGATACAAGACATCCGCCTTATAGTTATTTACTTATTGACTTTAAAGCTACAACACCAGAAGACTACCGTTTGAGAGTCATTTTCAGGGGATTGGCCTGTCGTGTACGTTCCTAAGAAAGTCTGATCATGTCTATACGCATTTGTAGAAATGTACCACTTTTGAAGATGTTATTTAAGGTAATGGCAAGTTAACAAAAATGTATTTTGAATCAGCTTCCACCGACCTCATTCTTTCACTCTGTGAAATAGAGCTTAATCTAAGGCGCAGATATATACCCTTAAAACCCTGCCAGGTCTAGGGTGTTTTTGGCTGGATTTCACTACTTGCACATTTTGGGTCCTAGAATCATTTCTGTAACAGATATCATTTATTATGATGCATCCTGGTGATCACATCCCCCTTGGCTACAAAAAACACAAAAACAGACTTCTGCAACACAATTTGGAAACCTCATATCTTGGAATGGCAAAAAAAAGGTTTACGATACACATTTTTGCAATAGGGTATGATAATTTATTTTTGAAATATTTATGAAGTTTTGTATGATTGTTATTTTCTGATATTTCCATGCCTTTATAGTCATATTACAGTGTTTTAGGCAGAAATAAATGAATAAAAGAAATAACAGAAGGTCAAAGAGATAGGCCCCCCAATAAAAGTCAGTTCCTCTACCTAGAAATAAACCATTGTAAAATTATTTAGAAAGAAAATACATTCCTCTGGTTATACCGCAATACACCTAATGTGACGGTGAGGTGACGGATTGTTCCGCCATCTCCCGCATTCTCCTTTTCACCAACAGTCATGAACGCATCTCAGTCCAATTCATTTGTCTTGTCTTGTCAATCATTGTTCACACCAGGTCCCAATCATTCCATTAGTAAGTGTTTAAATGTTTCTCCTCTGCTCCCCTCAGTTGTGAGTCATTGTTTCATGTCAGCAGATGTATGTGGTGAGTGTGTTTACCTATGTTCATTTTCATTTAGCAGTTTGCAGCTGTACTCAGTGTTTTTCTGTTGTTTTGTGTTTGTTTTTACATTAAAGAGTACAATGACCTGCTACCTCTGCCTACGCCTGGTCCACTTCACCCCACTACACATTTATGACACCTAACGGCTGCTAGATGGAAGCAAGAGATCGGTATTGTGGTTGGGACATAGTTACAGTGAGGCAAAAAAGTATTTAGTCAGCCTACAAGTGTGCAAGTTCTCCCACTTAAAGAGATGAGGCCTGTAATTTTCATCATTGGTACATTTCAACTATGAGAGACAAGATGAGAAAAAGAAATCCAAAGAATCACATTGTAGGATTTTTTAATGAATTTATTGGTAAATTCCTCAGTAAAATAAGTATTTGGTCACCTACAAACAGGGAAGATTTCTCTCTCAAAGACCTGTGGCTTCTTATTTAAGAGGCTCCTCTGTCCTCCACTCATTACTTGTATTAATGGCACCTGTTTGAACTTGTTATCAGTATAAAAGACAACTGTCCACAACCTCAAACAGTCACACTCCAAACTCCACTATGGCCAAGACCAAAGAGCTGTCAAAGGACACCAGAAACAAAATTGTAGACCTGCACCAGGCTGGGAAGACTGAATCTGCAATAGGTAAGCTTGGTGTGAAGAAATCAACTGTGGGAGCAATTATAAGAAAATGGAAGACATACAAGACCACTGATAATCTCCCTTGATCCGGGGCTCCACGCAAGATCTCACCCCGTGGGGTCAAAATGATCACAAGAACGGTGAGCAAACATCCCAGAACCACACGGGGGGACCTAGTGAATGACCTGCAGAGAGCTGGGACCAAAGTAACAAAGGCTGCCATCAGTAACACACTACGTTGCCAGGGACTAAAATCCTGCAGTGCCAGACGTGTCCCCCTGCTTAAGTCAGTACAGGTCCAGGCCCATCTGAGGTTTGCTAGAGAGCGTTTGGATGATCCAGAAGAGGATTGGGAGAATGTCATATGGTCAGATGAAACCAAAAAAAACTCTTTGGTAAAAACTCAACTCATTGTGTTTAGAGGAGAAAGAATGCTGAGTTGCATCCTAAGAACACCATACCTACTGTGAAGTATGGGGGTGGAAACATCATGCTTTGGAGCTGTTCTTCTGCAAAGGGATCAGGACGACTCATCCGTGTAAAGGAAAGAATGAATGGGGCCATGTATCGTGGGATTTTTAGTGAAAACCTCCTTCCATTAGCAAGGGCATTGAAGATGAAACATGGCTGGGTCTTTCAGCATGACAATGATCCCAAACACACCGCCCGGCAACGAAGGAGTGGCTTTGTAAGAAGCCTTTCAAGGTCCTGGAGTGGCCTAGCCAGTCACCAGATCTCAACCCCATAGAAAATCTTTGGAGGGAGTTGAAAGTCCGTGTTGCCCAGCGACAGCCCCAAAACATCACTGCTCTAGAGATCTGCATGGAGGAATGGGCAAAAATACCAGCAACAGTGAGTGAAAACCTTGTGAAGACTTACAGAAAACGTTTGACCTCTTTCATTGCCAACAAAGGGTATATAACAAAGTATTGAGATGGACTTTTGTTATTGACCAAATACATATTTTACTGAGGAATTTACCAATAAATTCATTAAAAATCCTACAATGTGATTTTATCATTTTGTGTCTCATAGTTGAAGTGTGCCTTTGATGAAATTACAGGCCTCTCTCATATTTTTTAAGTGGGAGAACTTGCACGATTGGTGGCTAAATACTTTTTTGCCCCACTGTATGTATTGCTTTAAAAAATAGATATTTTCATTTATGCTGTATATATTTATAATATACTCAAGGATAATCAATAAAGAAAAATGTATTATACATATTCTCTCTTTCTACATCATCATCATGTCCTCCTCCAGAGTTATCATTCTCCCTCCGATAAAGGTGATTCTTCAGGCTTACCCAGCATCACTACCCATCCTCTTCAGTCCAAACACATAAACAACTCTCGCTGTTAGAATTGAACAGAATGGTGGCTTATAAACAAACAAGTCCAACCATGTCCTGATCATCCAGACAGGATTAAAGTACCAGGTTCTGTATAGAAAGGTTCTGTCTAAATGGCATAGTAGAGTGGAGCTTTACAGCAGTCTCATTATGTAAAGACCTCTGTAGAATTGGTAATACGTTAGGAGTGTTTTAGTGTTGGTAATTACATTAGACACAATATTGTTATGACTCATCAGTCCCTGGTGCCATATCCCTGCAGACTACATAGAATTTTGGCCCTAATGTATTGAACGTTTATGTTTTCAGATTTTATATATATGTGATGGTGAGGTGACGGACAGCGCCGTCATCTCCCGCATTTCCTTTTTTCCCGATGTTCATGAACTCATCCGGTCTCCTTCATTTGTCTTGTCTCCAATTCACTCACACCAGGTCCCAATTAGGTCATTAATATGTGTTTAAATGTTTCTCCTCTGCTCCCCTCATTTGTCGGTCACTGTTCCATGTTTACAGTGTGTCCTTATGTCCCTGGTAAGGTTTTTTCCATTTTGTACCAACTTTTATTTCCATTCAGTTTGTTTCATGGTGCTCGGTGTTTGTTTTAATAAAAGTATCAGCATCGATAGCCACTTTGCATGTGCCTGGTTTGTCCTCTGCACCACTAGTGACAATATACATCTTAAGGTTCCATTGTTTATGCTTCATATGATGTATGCTGTTTGGCAATCAGAATTATTGTTGTTTTTTCAATTGGCTCTTGTTTCGATGTAATGTTTCTTAGTAGCTTGAAACAGAAGTATTATTCACTTACTTAGTAAACTTTTTGGTGCAGTTTAAGCCAAGTACTGTAGTTCTAATAAGAATTTTAAATGGTGATGTCCGGCCAACTGAACCTAAGTTACACTTGTTTTTGTACTAGTCAAGCAGAAATCTTCCTGAACACCAAGGGAAGCTATTGACTAAACCATTAAAAAGGAACAAATTATCTTGACTGAACTTTAATCTTCAGAATTGGACTACAATATTATCATTAGAGATCCAGATTTGTTTTCATTTATTCAATAATTAAATATGGTTCATGGCAAAGGTAAAAACAAGTCAAACAATCCTTCACCAGTTCTCATGAAGTGCCTTTTAAACGGATTAGTTGGGAGATTATGGTTTATGTGTGGTTACTCAGTTCTAATGTCACTTAGGATCACAGTGTCGACTCAGTCACTTATTGTTTATTTTGTGTAGTCAAACAATTTTTAAGACTTAAAATGTCTTCGTGTCAACATCCAGCAAACTGTTCATTCCCACTTTTGTGATAGTGTGGTCAAAAAAATCTTGTTTTAAAATGAAAAGTTTCTACAATAAAATGTGTCTAAAAAAATATTTTTTATGCATTTAATATGTAGTGGTAACATATCATACATTTTCTTATATTCATATATAATTTGTCATATTTTGTGTCTCATGATAATATCCATGTATTATACTGGCCACCTTCATATGAGTTTGTATTTGTCATTTAATGCCATTTACAGTTATATTATTTGACCCATAAGGACAGCATGATTGTCATAATTAACCTTGAGAAGAAACTTCTCTCATAACTGAGTGACTATCCGATGTCTGCATGGAGAAAATCTGTCAACAGGTTGGTGTGTTTTTACTTCTCTATTTCACTATCTTGTCATGCTAATTGTATTCCTCATTTTAATAGTCACAAACCTTGTCTGTCTATGCAATTGCACATGTGGCTGTAATTCTTGTAATTGGAATGTCTTTATTGTTGACCTGATACAGACTCTTAAGTTATACTACCTTTCAAAAGTTTGAGGTCACTGAAAGATGCTTGTTCTCCATGAAAATATATGTGAATTAAGCAAAATGAACAGGAGATAGTCATTGACAAGGTTAAAAATAATTATTAATTGATATAATAAATGTCCTTCAAACTTAGCTTTTGTAAAAGAATCATCAGTTTGAAGCAATTACAGCCCCTCAGACCTATGGCATTCTGCAGTAGCTGTCAGTTCCAGGTAATCTGTAGAGATTTCAAGCAATGCTTCCTGAAGCACCTCCCAGAAGCTGTAGGCTGTACCATACGGTCAAGCCGCACCCACAACTGGTCAATAAGGTTGAGTGATTGTGCTGTCCACTCCATTAATAATTTGTGCATGACAAGTTATTTTTTCAACAATTGTTTATGGAAAGAATATTTCACCTATAATTCACTTTCATAATTCCAGTTGGTCAGACAACCATATACATCTATAAGTTGACGGTGCTATTTAAGCATATTGTTGTTGTATCATACATTAAACTACATTACATACATTTTCCAATATTAACAACTCCCCTTATGGTGTTCAATTATTTCAAGGAAATGCTTTCATTATTGATTTCAATCTTATGGGCCTACATGGAGTTCCCGTGTTCATGATGCAATTGCCTTGTTTCACCAATTGGAATTGTTTGTACTCAGCTACGCATTGGTGTTGAGCATTCTTTCAAGCACACTTCCAAGAAATCTCTTGCAAAAATTCGCAACTTCTGCGTGGATTCATTCGATACGCACGGTTTACACTCATTAGCGTGTACAAATGATCGATAAATGAGGCCCCAGAACTCAAAGGCGGACATGGAGTAGGCAGGAGCATGAGACTGTTGACTCCTTATTTAAACAGGGGGCACAGGGAGGAGCTCAGCAGTTGAAGGGTTTGTATGGGGGACGGCGATCGGCTCAGGATTTGACGGGTGTACAGAAACAGCCTCTTCCCCCACTAGAGTTAGCTCAACTGTGTCTTCCTCACTCTCCCCGGTCAATATGCTGGTTTTGTGCCTTTCCTGTTCTCCCCTGTCTACCGGTTCTTCCTGTACCTTGCTAGCTGTGGGCAACACCATGTTACCATTTGTTGGCTTCCCGCTGCCTCACTTCTGTGCCAATCCTTGATGTTCTTTTTTCTGTTATATAGCGGTCCCATAAAGAACTCTTCCTAACATCTTCCTCTGTCACAATAAAAATTGCAGATGTATTATTAGCCAGGGTTTTTCCTGCAGAGAGGAGTTGTTGTCCCCAAGAGGTTTTAGTGAGCACCAAAGGAATATCACCTGCAACAAAATGTTAAGAATTGAAAAAATATAGCATTTCAAATCCTCTGAATGTGTTTAATAACAATTTATCAAACAACTGCTGAACAAGGAGAACATAACCTAATGGCTAATGAGATCCTCTAACCACCCAAAATACTTTCCCCTACCGCGTGTATAGTCATGTGACTCCATCCCATCCAGTCGGCGGCATGGAAACAACATGGAGAAGAACTCAAACACAGAGTCAACCGAGCAACTTGTAGCCGAGAAAAAAATGCAGTGTCTGTCGTTTGGACACATTTTGGCCTCAGGAAGACGACACCTAACAAAATGTTGTCAAATGTAAACACTGCAGAAGGACAGTTTCAGTGACAGAAAGTAATATCACCAATCAGTTTTAACACTTGGGGCACAATCACGTTACCGAATATGAACAGTGCATGGCAAAAAAAGAGACTGACAAGCGCCCAGCAACAAGTGCCTTCACAAAGCAGGTGTCGATAACACAAGCAATTCCCAATGCGACACATTATGAAAAGGATTCAAGAAAGAAACACGTTTTCAGGAAATAAATAACTGACGCTATTTGTTGCTACATTGCAAAATATATGGATTCCATAGCTACAGTGGTGCACAGTGGGTTTAAAAACCTAGTTAAAACTCCCGACAGAAGATAAACTGCCATTGCGATCGTATTTTTCCTAAACAGAGCTTCCCAACATGTACGAAACATGTTGTAAAAAGGTAGCTGCTGAACGATAGTCTGTTCAGTGCAGCCACATCAGATCTCTGGTCAAGTAGGACGATGGACTCATACTTGAGCCTTACTTTGCACTACATTGACAATGAATGGAAGCTGCGCAACAGATGCCTTCAGATGTCATATTTTCCAGTCGATTAAACGTCAGAGATGATTGCACAGGGCCTGAAAGATATGCTTTCTGTGTGGGAACTCACGGAAGAGAACCTCATGGCCATTACGACAGACAACAGCTTTAATGTTGTCAAAGCTGTTCAGCTCAATGGATGGACAGAGCAGCAGTGTTTTGGGCACAGGCTGTATCTTGCTATTGGTAAGTGCACATCAGCTTAACAGACACAATGCTAAAATATTCAGTAATCTAATTGGGGATATCTGCTATATTCTTTGTGTTTATTTGTATGTGTCATAAATGAAAATGTTCATATGTTTAACTTTTTTATTCTCCTTTTCTGTGCTGATGTTCTTGTTAAGCACTTTGTTATGTGTTTTAATATTTTACTTCAGCACACCAAATACTGTGACAACAAAAAACTCCAATGATCAGTAAAGTTTTCTATTTGTCTAGTGATGATTTGGTTGGTCAGGAGCGGCAGCTGGCGGATGGTCAAGTGCGGAGCAGGGGCTTAGTTAGTGGCTGGCCTTATTGGTAACGATAACATGGTTCAACTGGATTTAAATCGAAAACATTTACTTGATAAAACGTCCGAATAATACATATATTGTATTATTTGATTCTACATGTGTCTACACTTTTAACTATTACAAAGTGTCATATTTTATGCTGTATTGTATTTTTGAGGAGGGTGATGCATAGAAAATGTCAAATTCACAGATGAGTTGTGTATTAACAACAAATACACTATACATCTATATCCGTGCTTAACTGGGCCGGAGCTGCCCAGAACGGACTTTTAGTTTTAGAAAAAAATACCGGGTTTGTTTTTGAGGCAGACGTTCTGTCTGGAATGCTTTAACCACACTGGTAATTACACTAATTTTCTTATCACTCACCTACTCAGATTCACATCCGAAAGCAAATGGAATGTGTAAGATAATTAAATGTAATTTACATAGCGAACATGAAAAGCAGTGAGCACTTCAATAAGAGCAGTTTCAGGCGTGTCGATGCTCTCATAGTATCCCCCTGGTGGCAAATCTTGTTTTATATTTTATGTTTAATAACTAAACATGGAGAAGCTACGTTTAGCAGCTATGCTGTACACACCTGGAATATACTACCAGAAGATCTTAGAAGTGCACCAAACATATACATTTTTAAATCCAGGTTTAAAGCACTTATTTGTTCACGTGCCTATGATTGAGCTCTTAAACTTAACCACACTGTGAACCTTATAACTTCCTATGTTTTTGTCACTTAAACCTAACTGACAGCTCTTATTGCTTCCTATGTTTTTATTTGTTTTATTATTTCTATTTTTTGCTTTATTATCATGCTGTATTTATTTTTGTCTCTTTGTAATTTATTTTGTTATAAATGTATATTCTGCTATCTTTTATTTCCATTGCATTTTGTATTTTTATTTTCACTATAAAGCACATTGAATTGCTTCTATGTATAAATTGTGCTATATGAATAAACTTGCTTTCGTCCATGCCACGTAATGTGCCGCAGTATACCACGCCGCCGATTGCACCCTTAGGTGAGGAATTAGGTGAGCTGTATCTGTATGTATTTTCCATTCTCTCTCAAGCAAATAATGTTTCACTGTCTGGGGTGAATACCAAAAGAACGCTTGAATTGATAAAACTGTGAACAAAACTGACTGGTAAACACAGGATGTACAAGTTTATTTGATATTAGATTTCTATCATGAAAATTAAAACTTTATTTCAAAGAATACAACATTGTCATGCTCTTTGAGGTAAACAACACCACTACTCTTTTTTAGAGTTGTTTTCAGCTTGCAATGCAGCTTTATATAGCGATATGCACTAATTACATTCATGAATTTAGACAATGCTAATAATGCTAATTATGGAGCTGAGCTAATGGATTGTTAAAAAAAAATGACTCTATGTGCCTTGAAGAACGACTCAGGATAAGTGGACTTTTACCCAAATATGTTTTTTAGACGAACTATCAAAGTTATCAGATTATGTTATTGAGTTTGAGTAATCCAAAAGTGATGTTACTGATTATAAATGTGGACAGGTAACTTGTAACTGATTACATTTAAAAAGTAACTTACTCAACCCTGCATATATGGTACACAGCGAACCAGTATCTTAACACCCTTAATAGTCTCTGCTCTTCTCACAGATTTCAGTCAGCTCACACTGGACTGGAACACAGCATATCAAAATCTCTGTTTGTCTGAAATTAACAGGAGGGTAACCACTAGACAAAATCCCCAACTTTATCTTACATATTCAGACAGATTCACCAACTACTTCCATGTTCTGTGTATCGAGGGTCTAACTGGATGCTGTTATTTGGAGGTGGAGTGGTGCGAAAACTTGATTAAAACAGCAGTTTCATATAAAGACATCAGCAGAACATATGCATTTGGGCATTATAATAAGTCCTGGTGTTTAGAGTTCTCTAGCTTTGGTTATCGTTTCCGTCACAATAATGTTTTGACAAATGTATCAGGGTCTACCTGGATCACAAGGCAGGTACTCTGTCCTTCTACAGCATCTCTGACATAATGACCCTCCTCCACAGAGTCTAGACCACATTCACTCATCCCCTCTGTCCTGGGTTTCGTCTCAATAAATATAATGCGACTGTTGAACTGTGTAATCTATAGATGGAGTTCAGATAGTAACAGATGTAACACACTGTTAGCAATGTTCAGATTGTGGAGCTTTAAGTATAACAAGTAATGGTTCCCATCTATCCTGGGTTTAGTCTCTAAGTGTAATGGTGCTGATGAACTGTAAACTGTCATAGAGGTCTCATAGATAAAGGACATGTTGATAGTCACTGTATCTGATGCTTTATTCTGCTCTATTATTCTATACAGTATGGTTTCTCTGGCTGATTTGATTTCTTTCATTATTCAATTGATTCTATTTATCAGTTCCCCTTGTGAAATAAATGTCCCTGTGTTCACTGAGTCTAGTCACTCTTAATGCTGCAAATGTTGACTTAACTGAAAAATACCTTAACATGACAAATGTGCTGTATTGCTGATCTGTTGCAGTCTGGCTTGAATTTAAGCTCTAATGAAAGTTCCATGAACGGATGTACTTTACATCATGCATGTTTGACATTCAGAACCAATAATATATATTTTCTCATTTGGGTCTGTGTTTCTTTGTAATTATTCTCAGTGGCCTATACAATTACAAGCATCAATCAACCTGTCCAGCAGGTGGTGTACTTCATCCAAAATAGGTTTGATTGACATAGTGATTGATCTTCTGAAGGACCTGCATGAACCCAGAAGAATATCTGGCTTGTATTGGAGAAATTGCCAGGCTTACAGATACAAATCTTGATTATGTTTTAAGTATTATTTGCAGCTACCATAGACTTGGATGACAAGATGCAAAATACAGTTCAATTTCATCCTTCTCAAAATTATGCCATGATGCATTCAATTGATAATAAATTCTCTATAAATTGTGCAAGGCAGTTTTCCAAATTCACAAAAACAACTTTTAAACAAATTAGCTTTATATTTTAGGCGAGTTTTGAGAGTTGAAAGAAAACATTTGTAGAATTTAGGCCATTCCAAAATAGTTTCTAGGATGCTACACAATGAGAGGGCTGCATATGAACCTTATAGAGTAGGATTAAGCATGCTTGTGACGCATCAGTTAGGCAGCTTGCCTTGTCTTCAAACATTGACCACTGACCATCTGTAGCAACCTGCCAATTGATAAGCAGAATCTTTTAGTTGCACACTGCACTTGTTTGGCCACCCTCTATTTTTCCCTGCATAGAGAATAAACGCTGCAAATTTGCAGCCCAGCTCGTAGAGAATTGAAAGGAAAAAGCATGTTAGATTGTGTATGACAACATGTTGGTTGCCAAAATATTGGGTGGGTGGGTTTGGAGTAACTTGGTTTTACGAATTTTGAATCCGATTATAATGGGGAAGTGAAGAACGTAACTTGACTTGTATGTGTATTGTCCTGCCTTCGCTACCAGGCCCAACTCCCTCCGTTTAACACCTTGAGTCTATGTATTTTATCGGCAACTAAAAAATCATTTCTGGACGTTTTCAAATGGCGCTAAGACCTAACTTGTTAGGCTTATGCCTACTATTGAGCTATAGAATGGTGCCGGCAGCCTGGCGCAACCAAAACACACACACTTCTCCGGTCCTCCACCTGATCATGTGGTTGCCGTGATGATAGTAACTGAAAACAGGCCACATACTAACGATATTCAATATATTTTCTGGTTGAATTGGTTTCAAATTGGTCAAATCATGTATCCATAATGGAGAAGGAAACACTGGGTCTCGTTTGTGTGCTACTTGATTGACATCACACATCTAATTGGTTGCTCTCAAGGGTCCATCACAATGTTTCAAACATAAAACACACAGTTCAATGTGGGCAGGTCTATTAAATGGAAGAGGTCCCGCCCTATTGCATTTGGACGACGACAATTTCACACCATCCAAATGCAATGTGTATTGATTAATAAATGTATATATTTAACTATTTACATATACATATTTATTTATGTTTATTTTTTTATTTTTTATTTTATTTCATATAATGGCACATTTGGTCCTCCATATAATTCAGCATTAAAAAAAAAAATTACATTTTATTGTGGGGGATAAACCTGCTTTTGGCTGTTTTCACTCTTTGCCATTCTTTTCACATGAGGCTGTCATCCCTATCCTTTGTCAGAATCCAAATTGTAAGACCAATCAATCAATTTTATTTTATTAAGACCTTTTTACATGATCTGTTGTCACAAAGTGCTTTCACAAAACACCAGGCCTTAAACTCCAAAGAGCAAACAACAGTAGTGTTGAACTTCAGTGTCTTGGAAAGACTCCATAAAGCCAACATTTAGGAAGATACCTAGAGAGGAACCAGGCTCAGAGTGGTCACCAGTCCTCTTCTGGCTGTACCAGGTGAATATATTAAGAGTCCAAATTGTAATGATTAATAAATACATGTGGGATGAGCCCAGAGTCTATTTAAATCTAATTCAGATTGGAAGCATGACCAAATGGACAAGGACAGGGACAACCGTGGGGGGAGGGGCAGCGAGTCAAGCCTGGTACTCTGCAGGTGTGGGCCAAGACCTCATGTCCTCCCTCTTAAGTTAAAAATTGACCCTACTCCCCCAGCACATTAATATAGCAGCGTAAGACATTGGGGCTGGGACAGGGGTGGTCCAGTGGCACTGTGGCTCTATCCGGGGGAGGCCTCGTACAGGGCCCAACATGCGTACTTTGCTTTGCCTGTGAGCATATACGAACGCCTGTTAATAACATTAATAGCATGTGCCAAGAGATTCATAATATATTTATAACTGTTGAAACTCAACAAATTCCTTTCTGTAATACGATTTACAAACAAAAGACTTCAAACGTAGATAGCAGTTGGTTATGTCCATTAATTTGGTTGCGCAGGAGCAAGTCAACACCACGTCTGAAACAGAAGATACACTAACCGCAGGATGGGTTGCTCTGCATCTTATGGTTACAGGGGGCTTCATATACTCTTGACCAAAAGGTTGCTTCTTTGTTCCAAAAGGTGTGAGTAGTTCTCAGGAGAACTGGCGCAAAATTCGAAAGCCATCTTCCTTTGTTTTCTCCAAAAATTAAACAAAGAAACCGGCACTCCCACATTTACATTTATTCAAGTAGTTTCACACAAGACTAAGCTCTTTGTCTACTTCTCAACTATCACTTGATATCCAGGAGAACATTTTCTGATAACAGAATATCAATTAAAGTATATCAAGATTACACCCTTGATAATTTCAGTCAGTATAGGCTAGGTTAGCACACATTAATTTCTTACAGTTGATTATGATAATTAATTAACAGGATAGGAAATAACTTTGAAAAGGATACAGAAATTGGGCAGTACATGATGAAAACAATCAAGGTATATAATGGGAAATGACATACCCCTTGAATAGGCTTTTGTAAGAGTTAAGAGGTATGAGGCTGCTATACATAAACTTATAATGTATGTTGGGCCATGTAATGTCATCTATTTAGAGTTTATAGTTGGAAATAATGTACCTCAAATGGTTGTAGAAAATTTGGTTCCCCAAAGTCAAATGTCAAAATCCACAGTATATCTCATCTGATAGGACTAGGGGGCATGTATCTTCTGTAGTTTTTCAGGAACTAGATTTGACTCCGTAGCACTTCAGTAATGGTAAAAGATGAGGCTTACCACTTAACACTATTTTGTGTATTTGACAGATCTGGAACAATGACAATACTAGAAACAATTTTTCTCCTGCCCTGTATCATTTGGGTATATGCAAGTCGTGGACAGAGAGCGATGTCAGAATCCAAGGATGTGATACTCAATGCACTACAATGGAATATAGGGAATTCAGCACAGAGATCAAGGATCCAGCATGCTGCTCTTGTTCGACTGTGGTGGAAAGGCAACTTTAAGGCCTCAGTGAGGATGGCCAGGCAAATATCCCTACATTAGTGAACAGGGTCCTTCATAAAGGAAAAGGCTCTGGTGCAAGAATGGTGAACATGCACCTTAGAGAAGAATACTCTGGGATCAGCAAAGCTAGTGTACACCATTCATCATTCTTATCATTTGAATGTTCTTTTATGAATCTAAAGTTCAGACTATGATCCTTGATACACGTCGGTCTACTTTAAAATCTATCATCATTCACATTGCAAAATAAAACACGATACTGCAAGAAGACTGCCTAAGCACTTTAGTGCCTCAGCACTTTAATACCAAACTTTTATGAGTCAAATATAAAAAATGTATCTGTGAAAATACAACCCTGTTTACAAAAATGCTGGGACACTGTGTAAAATGCATATAAAAACAAAATGCAATGATTTGCAAATCATTTATACCTACATTTAATTGAAAATAGAACAAAGACAACAAATCAAATGTTGAAACTGAGAAATGTTATTGTTTTTGGAAAAATACATGCCCATTTCAAATTTGATGCCAGCAACATGTTTCAAAGAATTTGGAACAGGTACATATTTATCACTGTGTTGCATCACCTCTTCTTTAAACAATACTCTGTAAGTGCTTGGGAATTGAAAAGACCAATTGCAGTAATTTCATAAGTGAACGATATTCCCATTCTTGCTTGATATAGTGCTCAACAGTTTATGGTTTACTTAGTCATATTTCTTGTTTCATAATGCACCAAATGTTTTCAAAGTGTGACAGGTCTGGACTGTAGCCAGGCCAGTTTAGCACCAGGACTTGTATACTACAGAGCAGAATGTGGTTTGGCATTGTCTTATCTAAATAAGCAAGGCGTTCCCTGAAAACGCCTCGCATGGTAGAGTTTTAACTTGCATTTGTGGATGTAGGCCTATGGTTTTGGAAGTGATCATGCAATGATTTCCACTACAGAAATGTGTCTGTTTTTAATGCAGTGCCCGAAGGTCATTGCCATCCAATATTGTTTTTTCCGCCTCGTCCCTTGCTATCAGAGATTTCTCTGGATTCTCTAAAACCTTTTAATGATATTTTCTACTGTAGATTGTCAATTATGAGATTCACAATCTAGATTATGAGATTCACAATCTAGTTGCAAATCTACATTGAGATACGTTATTCTTTTTGCACTATTTTCTCTTTTACAGAGTGGTGAACCCCTCCCCATCCTAACATCGGACAGACCCATCTCTCCTTCTCTGGAATGATCTTTTAATAAACAATCATGTTACTGACTTGTTGCCAATTGGCCTAATTAATCATGCAATATTCCACTAGGTTGAGTTTTTTAGCATTACACAACTTTTGCAGTCTTTTGTTGCCTTTGGCCCAACTTTATTGAAATGTGCTGATGGCATCAATTTGCAAGTGGGCATATCTTTTTAAAAAAACAGCTACATGTCTGAGTTTCAACATTTGATGTGTGGTCTTTCTATTATTTTATATTGAATAATGGGTTTAAACGAATTGCACATCATTGCATTCTGTTTTTATTTACATTTTATATGCAGCATGCCAGCTTTTTTAGAAATGGGGTTATAATTACAGATAACTCTTGATACTCATTGAAGAGTGATTCTCCACAGAGGTAGCAGGTGTTCACTCAGGAGAAGGTCCGTCAGAGTGTCCAGGAGTGAGCAAAGGAGATGAAGGAGGTCCAACAATCTGTGGAGTCTCTCAAGGAGAGTATTGTTGACAAGAGGAGACACCTTTTCACATTAGCAGTCAGAGAGAGGTAGAGGAGTCCCTATTTAATCTATCCAGTAAGTATATTACTATAATTCAGTTTTTTAGGGCATCATGGTTGCTGTTAAGCATTTGTGATAAAATATTTTTGATTTCTGATTGCGCTGCTACCTAAATCTGCATGATTTTATCTTGCTCAAATGTGATTCAGTTGAATAATCTTCTTTTCAATGTTTCTTTACACCCAGAACCCAGGGACAGAGAGAACAACTACACAAAACCCAGGGACAGAGAGAACAACTACACAGAACCCGGGGAGAACAACTACACAAAACCCAGGGACAGGGAGAACAACTACACAGAACCCAGGGACAGGGAGAACAACTACACAGAAATACAGGGTGGGTTAACCAGCTGGTAGTGGAAGATGGGGATTTGACCGTTGAAACCAGAAGTAGCTCCGATGTGGGGCAACGTACCGGGAGTGATCAGCTGAAAAAGAGAGTGTAGCCAGGTCTAGTGACATTCAGTGGGATTGGGGGTTAAAGAGGGGGTGAGGAGAATGCTGTTACTGTGCAGAAAATTGTGAAAATTGGTTTTTGCATGGCCATGAATGCTCTGGTAGTGGGTGATTTCCGTACCGAGGGAATCAATAAGTGTGCAGATTGGACAGTGGGGAGGGTCACACACAGGAAAAACGGTGTGAAAACAGTGTGAAAAAAAGTGTTGCACGAGTTTCAAGGAAGGTTGCCATCCCAAAGATTTTCACCCGGTGTCCTGTCGGGGAACATATCTTTAGTAGAGAGGGGAGGACATAATAGTGCCAGGATAAGAGGAAAAGGAGGTCGGGTTACTCAGTAAGACAGTACTTGTCCACATCACACAAACCCGAATCAGAAAGAGTATTACTGCCTAGTTAGTTTAACAACAAACCACAAATTTGTTCAGGCCCATTTGTGCAACAATTTGTACAAAAGAAATAAAAACAAGTAATAGTGGACTGAGCATAAAAACTGAGCATCAAGAAATTACTAAAATATATACTGAATATGTAGGGTGCCAGATTTGTCCGGTTGAGTGTTGTGTATACAGTGGGAGAACAAGTACTTGATACAGTGCTGATTTTGCAGGTTTTCCAATTACAAAACATGTAGAGGTCTGTATTTTTTACCATAGGTACACTTCAACTGTGAGAAAATCCATTAAATCCCATTGTATGATTTTTTAAATAATTAATATGGATACAGACCTCTACATGCTTTGTAAGTAAGAAAACCTGCAAAATCCGCAGTGTATCAAATACTTGCTCTCCCCACTGTATGTGGGGAGGGGTTCTAGATTAGGCATAATCACACCTGGATGAATGACCGATCAATCAGGTAGCTTATTATCAAACTAAGTAATTTGCCAACTACCCAAAAAACAAGCTAGACACCAAGAAATATTAGATTGCTGGTTTGTTAACGTTGTTACCTAGCTAGCGATCGTTAACTGTAATGTCAGTAGCTAAAGCTAGATAACTAGCAAAGCAAACAACTTCAACAACTTTTTGAAAATGAATTATCTGTAGCTAGTAAGCTAACGTTTGACTTATCCATATACATGTAGAAATGTTTCGCGGCAGATTGAATATCCTCTGAGTAGATACAAAGTCCTGTTGTTTGCACTTAAGGCTGTTGACCTCGTTTACAAAGCTGTGTTTTCTCTTCCGTTCTCACTGAACGTGTTCAATACTCCATGAATCTGTGCTTCTTTCATTGTCCTTTGCTTATAAATGTAATGCGTGGACAGTTGTTTTATACAAGACGAGCCAGCGTTTCACTAGGTTGTGGCCGTGTAGCCTGGCTCTCACATGGTGCTAAGCTCTGGATATTTGGACTTGGGGTTTGCAGGTTGACGTGCTACATCAAATCAAATAAAATTATTTGTATAAAGCCCTTTTCACATCAGGGGTTGTCCTAAAGTGCTTTTACAAAACACCTGGCATTAAACACCAATGAGCAAACAAAAGTAGTGCTGAACTTCAGTGGCTAGGAAAAACTCCCTACGAAATTTAGGAAGAAATCTAGAGAGGAACTAGGCTCAGAGGGGTGACCAGTCCTCTTCTGGCTGTGCGGGTGGACATATTAAGAGTCCAAATTGTAATAATTAAATTGATGCATGTGGGCTGAGCCCAGAGTCTATTTAAACCTAGTCCAGATCAGAGATGATGTAAAAACATGCTGTGAAAATGCCACATGATGTGTCATTCAAATAGCGATGTCTATCATTTGGTTAATCTTAGGCTTCTTTTAATGGTTTGTAATGGCTTTCATCCGATCTAACAAACAGATCCTTGATAAAATAAAGAAAATAAAACAACACCACACGGAAACCGAGACTCAATGGAAATGGAAAGAGTTGGAACGACCGAAGGTGGTACTCAATAGAAAATGTATTCAATAGAAAAAGTAGCATGCATAATTCTTCCAAATCCTTCTATTATAGGTAGATAAATTTGAACAAATACTTATTAAACTAAATAATGAATACACTGGCTTACAGTTGCAGGGTCATGAGTGTAGGTGAAGGAGCCAGTCGCAGGAGTTTAAGAAAGATATTAGTTCTATTACTCAAGTTCAAACGGTGTATTAGAAGAAAACAGAGCATGATGTTATTGTTTGCTTTATTTTACTAACAGAAAAATATCACCTTTTTATTTTTTGTAAAAGGGAAACCAAATCGCGTTGATAGGTTACTCTTCCCTCCCCATCGGAACCGTGGTACCAAATGTTTAGTTGAAAAAGGAAAGTCTAGAGCTAACATTAGCCTAAATCACCAGTGTAGCCCTGGGACCGGGGTAAAGTACCAGTGAAAATGCAACATCAGTGTGATTTAGTAAATACATGGAGGACTATGAACTGTATGCCACCACCAGATAAAATACCTGGATGATGATGGTTTGGGGAGGGTTACAAGATGGTTGGGGGAGGGATATTGTCTCTCACCTGGACCCACTTTCTGTTCAGGCACCAGGGCAATAGACTGGTTTAGAGCCTCAGGACTCCCGGTTGTTTTTTCCTGACCATCGTAGTGGTTCAGCTATCTGTTTCACCAGGTTGCAGGTAGGCGTCATTCTCTGATTTCTCTGTCCTGGTGCAGGATGAGGTTTGAATATCTACAAGGGGGCATCAGCTAAGTTAAACTGGGGTAAATATAAGGCATTTTTCTGTGGGACAGGAAACTTCCAAGTCTTCCAGGGGGATTGTACTGGTGTATTGAGGGGCTCAAGGATCTAGAGGTGTATCTTGGCTCAGAGGAGCGGGTCTAGAAGAACTGGATGTGTCAAAAGCAGTGATGTCGAGGCTGACAAAGTGGAGGTGGCTCCTCTCCCAAGTGTCATACAAAGGGAGGGAGCTGATCAGTAACATCCTGGTATCATCCTCCCTATGTGTTAAACTGTCTAAACTGTCAAAAAAAATATTTTTTGTAGCTTTTGAGCAGCAAATAAGCCAGTCCCCGGCTTTAAATGATGAGCCCGAACTTTGCAATTAGGAGGCCATGACTACAGGGTCAGATAGAGAGAATAACAGAGTAAACAATTATTAAAGTTATTTAATGTAAGAAAGAGCAGTATATAACAACACTTAAAAAAGCAATATGCATTGTTTGTTCAGATGTGGATGTAGTAAAGGAGTAAATAACCACAATATGATAATCCCCATGACAATGACGTCCCCCATGAGGTCTCATTCCAACAAATCCGGCCTACTCTCTAATCTGAGTCTGACACCCCTGGTATATTATTATATAATTATATAACACCATGTAAATATATCCCATCATTGTTCTAAAATAGATGCATAGTTAGTAGATAACTAAATCACATTTTATATGGGTCGGTTAATATTATCCTAGATATACTCACACACACACACACACACACACACACACACACACACACACACACACACACACACACACACACACACACACACACAC
>JACXGJ010001670.1:0-78488 GCA_016801105.1 Esox niger
ACCAGGCCAGTACTGTAGACGTCTGGCAGGATGGGTCACCACCAGGCCAGTACAGGATTGATGAGGTGTGAAATACTAGACTAGAACTGGCATCAGTGGTCACACCACTCACAAAGGCATATGGGTTTCTGTTTTTTCCCATTCTAACAAATGGTAACCGAATGAATCGGTCTGTCTTCTTTTTATTTCAAGCCATTGCCACTTGTCTGGTTGTAGGAGAGTTTGAAAATGGGCTGGTGCACCTAATCAAATGTCTCCTGAGTAAGTCATGGTTCTGTAACAGGCCAAGGCTTGTCTGTAGATATTAACAAATTAATCTGCTGAGAAAACATCTCTGTGCCTGTAGGTAAGCATTCACTATTAGATGCCATCCTCATGCCAGGTTAATGGTTTCCTCCAGGCATTCAGCTTGACTTCGGTTCTCTACTGTATGAAAGCCTCTCTGTTGCCCGATGTCTCGGTGTACCACAGTCCCTAGCCTCTGGCATTAAGCTTCTCTTACACCTTTATATGTGCACACATACAAGCAATAGCGACGTATTTATAAACATTCATGAAATCCTGGCATAATTTGCATCTACACACTTCAGAAAATTGTACACAAATTCACAGTGGCATGCCCTCTTGAACTCCTCCCGGCACATTGTAAAAGCATGCATGTTCTAATTTGAACGTGAGGCTAGGCTACAGTCACTCTGGGAGATGGCTTCCTTATTAGTTACTGCACACAGCTAGCCATCCTGCACATTCCAGAAGGCATCCTTGTTGTCCAATTGTATTGTTAAGGCACATATGGACTGGATTCCATTGATACTACCAGAGCGCTGGAGACATCTTGGCTTACATATTCTCCCAAAAGAAATGTTGATGGTCGAAATTTGGTTAGATGTGGACACCCAGAAATCTGAAACTGGATGAGCTCCACCTCAGTACCAATGATGATGACTGGGGTGTAACTGCAGCCTTTAGACTTCCTGTAATCCACATTGAGCTCCTTGGTTTTCTTTGCATTGAAGACCAGGTTGTCAAGCGCACCATGTCACTATCAGGCCAACCAATGTGGTGTTGTCTGCAAACTTGACAATGGTGTTGGAACTGTGTACAGGAATGCAGTTGTGGTTGAAGAGGGAGTACAGGAGAGGGCTCAACACAACGCCTTGTGGAACACCAGTGTTCAGGATCAGGGTGGAGGAGGTGAAATTGTCTAACCTAACAGACTGGGAGTTGTTGGTTAAGAAGTTCAAAGTCCAATTGTAAAGAGAAGGCTGATCCCCAGGTCATGCGCATCATGGAGTTTGTTGACCAGCCTAGGGGGGGTGACCGTGTTTAATGCAGAGCTAAGGTTAATGAATAGCATTCTCACATAGGTGTAGGTTGTGTCCAGGTGTGTCAGGGCAGAGTGTAAAGCTGTGGAGATGTCATCCTCTGTAGACCTGTTCGATCGGTAGGCAAACTGATGGGGATCCAGTGTTGGGGGGTGGCAGGACTTAAGGCGGGCCAGGACTAGTCGTTCCAAGCACTTCATGATTGTGTGGGTGAGCGTGAAAGGTTAAAAGTCATTCAGGCTACACACAGTCGACTGCTTCAACACTGGCGTAACGGATGTGGTCTTGAAGCATGTTGGAGGGTTCATCTGGGGGAGTTCAGCTTTAATGGCTGACTTTATTGTCCCTGTTGAGGCGGGCGTAGGTCCTGTTAAACTCGTCGGTATAGGAGACGTTGCTGGCTGTGCGGGTAGGATTCTTTGGCCAGTAGTCTGATGGCATGCCCTGCCACATGTCAGGGTTCAGAGGTATTGTTGAAGTGCATTTTTTGCCATCTTGATGCCCTTTATCAGTTTGGGCCACAATGCGTGTAGGTCTCTGCGTCGCCGGATCTGAAAGCAGCGTCGCGTGCCTTTTGCAGTTGACAGACCCATCTGTTCATGCACAGCTTCTATTTGGGGATGGTCTTTATTAGTTTATGGGTGGTGATGTTGGTGCAAATGTTGATGTAATCCACAACTTAAGAAGCACGTTTCAAAATCTGTATGGGTGCCAAAGGTGGCTTGAGAGGCAAACAAACTCCAGTCTGCGTGTTGAAACTGGTGCTATAGAAGTGAGTCTGACCCTTCTGATCACACTGACTGTCCTCACACGGTTTCACATGTTTAATGAGGGGTGAATTTGTTTGTGTGCACTTGGTCTAGTGTATTGTCTCTTCTGGTGGGGCAGGAGACATTTTTGTGGAATTTGGGAAAAGCTGTTTTCAGGTTTGAAATGTAATCCCCTGCGATCACAAAAACACCATCCCTGTGTTCCGTCTGCTGTTTGCTAATGCCAGCCTGCACTTCTTTCATTACTTATTTTGGATTAACTTCCGGGGGAATGTAGACTGCCATAACAACAGTAGATGTAAACTCCTGAGGCAAGTAAATTATTATAAAATCTATTAATCAGGTGCTCCAGATTGTGCATGTTTTGTTAAGATAAATGCACAGCCCACCCTCTCTGGTCGCACTGGAGTCCTCCACGGTCTGTTCTGCTCTGTAGACATCGAAGCCCTTCCAGCTCAAGTCCGTCGTCGGGTATGTTGTTAACCACATCTCAGAGAAAATCATGACGCTGCAATCCACTGTATGAGATGATTCTCAGTCGTGTTTTGTTCACCAGCGACCATACGTTAGCCAGGAAAAGGCGAGGTAGTGAAGGCCGATGGGGGGCTAGAATCAGCCTAACCCATATGCTACCACGCTTCCCACCTCTTTGTTTATGATTAGGACACCTCTGGAAACTTCATGTCAGCAACGGGAACAGCGGCTCCCTGTGTCTTTGTGATCTCCAGAGGAAGTTGGAAGTTGTAAAAAACTATTTTGCACTGCATAATCACAAGCATTCAAAAGGAACTACAGCCAGGAGAAAAGTACTTAGAATACCTCTAAATATTAGTGTGCTTCTTTTGTCTTCTTTCAAAGCCTTCCTTGGTCAGCGCCCATGGCCAGTCTCCTGTTCCCAAGCCCAGCCCATCCCTGTCAGAGGGGCTCAAAGCCAGTTCAGCATCAGCCCCTGGCCGGAGAAGTCCCAGCCCCTGCTCTGACCCAGGGCAAAGCCGAAGCCGCAGCCCAGGCTCCAAGCCCATGGCAGAGCCTGAGGAGCAGCGGTCTGAGCTGGAGGAGCTCAGAGCCCAAATGAAAGATCTGCTGCTATCTGTGGAGCTCCTGAAAACCCAGCAAATGTAATAAACTACCCACTTTCAATGGATCTGGTTTTCTTCAGCTCTTCTCTCTCCTAATGAAATAGCTCTTTGTTTAGATGTAAAAACAAACATCCCTTTGTTTAGATGCTTCACCTCAATGTTTACAGACCTAGATAGATACATTTGTTGGTACATAAGTCTCAGAGCAGCATTTGTACTGCTTATTTCTAGGAAGATATGTAGGTGAGTCATTGATAGAACATGTGTGGAGGGTAATGGATTTCTGAGATGCTATGTCCGGTGTCTCAGTACAGGTCCGCCTTGTAATAGTCTTTGTTTTGTTGATTTGCAGGAGAGAGATTGCAGAGCTGAGGGGTGAGCTGGATGAGGAGAGGTTAAAGCGAGTGGCCCTGCAGGTGAAGCCACTGTTTTGTCTTTACATGTAGCATTTCTGCACTTTACTCCATCAGAAATAATCCATAACAAAACACACTTTATATTGATGTTTCCTTTATTTGTCATTTGTTTTATTTCATGTTCTTTTCTATTTTTCTGTCTGCCTGTCTCTGATTTCCTGTGCCTCTCTGCCTTCCAGATGGAGATAGAGAAACTAAAAAAGACTGTTCAGTCAACGTGAAGTCTAATCCAGTCATCCTGGAACACCACAATCACCGCCTGTCTCTGACCCCACTGAGCAGCCAAGGGAGGTGGTCATTGGCATTCCCAAAACCCTTTTAGTTATCATGAAACTATTCCACATTTGTAAGATTTACATTTTGCACATATTAAGGTTTTCTAGTTCTAGAAAGGTGTAATTAAATACAGATGTATATGTTTTTTTGGTTCCGTATCTTTTTGTTTTGCCAACACAACGATCGAGGCCTTATTTACTACTGTGCTGGACTAGCAGTCCTTTCATTCTTTATTGGAATGTCTAAGGGATGTGGTCAATACTACTGATTCTGTATAAAGTGATGGGGGACTCCTTTTTCTTTCTTTTTTACGACTTGCAGGTGGTTGATTTTAAAGATTCTGATTTCAGTTACGTATCCATATTAGCCACTTTAGCTCATAACAAATAATATTGTTATATGTCCCTGTTGCCATAGCAGTGCTGTATTCATAGTTATGGCATAAAGGAAACATTCTTTGTTTTATTCTAACATTCCTGTCCAGGGTTACACTATTGTGCCTGTAAAGAAATATATATATATATCTTAAAGTGTTAATATTGGGAGCTTACATTTATCAGATTTAGACTTGGAGCATGATTATATATTTTTAGTCTACTGACAATGTGCTTAGACATAATATAGAGAGCCCTTTTTCATTCTGTTTTTCTTTTTAAAGGACAAGCTATGTGAACCTACTCTCTCAGAAAGAGTGATTAGAGTCATGGTACAGTTGTATTATTTAGATCCTGTATTTAATACCATCAAATGCAGCCGTCAACTCAGCAAACAGAGGACGTCCAGGAAACCATGACACTGATTCCTGATGTTACAGGGACATCCTGACAACACAGTTTTGTTTGCAGGGAATAGCCATACTTGAAAAGAGCGCCAGTGGTTTATGAAATAAACCGCAGTTCAATTTCCGACCACCGTTAACATTTTGGTTTACTCGTTGAGTATCGTTATATTGTGCACACCTCCAATACACCAAATGCTCTGCTCTCTTTAATGAACAATTAGCAGCTCTCTCTAATATTCTCTCTATAACAGAACATGTATGCTTTATAGAGTGAGCAATTTCTTTCTAACCTCCGAGATGAGACTTTCATGTCTGTTTTCATGTTGTCTTGAATGTGTAATGTTGTCTGTGTCAAACGGCTTTATACCAAGTACAAACATTTAGGACTGGCTAACTGGAAATATGGCACTGTATACAGTATCTCTGCTATTTCAGCACTGTACATGCGAGGCTGAATAATAAGGAATTAGGCAACATGTTTGTTTGATACAGAAGGCTTAAGATCTGAACTGCATCTATGCACAGCCAGCATCACAGTTTGTTATTAAAACGTCTGTCGTGTCTGTTGGTTGAATGTCCAGCATGTGTAAAGGTATCGGAGGACTCTGAGACCCTGCCAGCTTGAGCTGAAAGCCTTAAAGATGGTCTACACATCCCATGGGGAACATTGGACAGGGATCAGGTGTTTTCCATATGCATTCTTTGTGTACCGCTCAGACAAATCATGAAAGAAATTGCCTTTGATGAAAAGCATCTATTGGAGGATGTCGCTAGTTTATGCAACGGTTTTCTGATCCGTAACATGCTATTTGCCCATTGTGGTCAGGAGGTTTGCCTCAACTCCGGATCCTCATGAACATTGTGGATGGCCTTTCTTTGCATCTTTCAGCAAATTCTATTTTAGTATGCTAATAATTGCTTCACGTATATACTGCATATTGATCTCACAATGACTTATCCAAAAAACGATGTTGTCCTTCACACAAGTATACTGAGTTGTGTACTATCCTCAGGCTTAGAATTGCATCCATAAACAGAAGGTGCGTGCGTGAATGCGTCTCTGCGTGCGTGCGCTGAAAGTGCGTTTGGTCTTTGAATGCTCTGGTTAAAATAAAGGGCAAGATTATACGTTGATCCCTAAAGCAATAACAGTCTGTATTGACATATTCCTTTCCATCCCTCCATGTTTTGCATGGATCAATTTTATGTTGAGCATAATAGATCACACAATGCTCTAGATATATATAAAGATAATGCTGTCCATGTAACTGTCAATTGGCTTAATACTGTACATTCCATTATATGCGAAGAAGATATCTGCACATTTAACATCTTTTCAAGTGTTCTTGTTTACATGTGCTGTAAAATTGCATGAACTGAGATTCTTTCTGAAAAATGAATAAATATCTTTATTTACACTTCCGAGTAGCATTTATTTCATAATCGTTTACAATGTAATTGTCATTGTCCGCTAGTTGAGCTTCATTGTCCTGTTTTTCTCTGCTAAAAATAGTTATTTCATCAGCAAATGGAGGCAGACTGATGCAGCTGATGTGATCAGTCCACACATTATTACATTGAGGGAGTCTGTCTTTGAGGTGTACAGTATCTCTGGGATCAACCGTGGTTCATTTTATGGCACTAAAATGTGTGTGCACATGACAGCAAACCTTGTCAAATGTTTTTATTGACCTTTGGGGCCCTGCTGTTCTACTGAGAGTGAGTGGTTCAGTCATTCATTTGGCAACTGTCAGTATTCTGGACACATTTCACGAAATGGCGACATCATGTACCAGCACTGCCAGAATGGGCATTTACAACATATTTTTCACTTTGGTTTTCTTCTCTATGAACTCTCATCCATTGGTATCTTTTGAAAGCATTTGCAGCTTCCTCACATTCCTTACGTGATGGGGAGATTGACTGATGTGTCTTGGTCAGCTTGACAATAGCAGCAGAGTGAGCAGTGGACCTTGTATTCAGAAACCCAACAATAAAAGTATTAACTAGAGTAATGGCCAAGCACTTTCTCCTTTGTTCCTTGTGGTAGGCAATTGGTTTTCAAGGTGTAATGAAAAGTGTTCTTCCTGTTAAAAGTAGGGTTGCTAGATTGTTATACTACAACTATAATGGTATACTACAACTATAATGGGAATATTTCTAGATTTTGGAAAATCATCATACCCGTATATAGTAGGTGTTGCCATCTTTGTCCCAGTTACTGCATGAAATTATTGTGTTTAACAGTGGAATATCAATTTGAAAGAGCATTACTTCTTGTTCTGTAGGGATTTGTGCTAAATTACAAAAATATATTCAATAGTTGTTCCAGCTCTAGACACAAGAAAGGTCACAGGCTCAACCAACTTTATCCAGGTCTTCTTGTAAGTTCGGCACCACTTGGGGTTTGAATACTTTCCGAAGGCATTATAGGCTACAATTGACAGTTCCAAGCATAAAAGGTTATTGCATTAGCAAATAGACAGCCTGAGGTGAGCTACATGTGAATGTGAGCGTAACAATAGAAGCTTCTTTACTGATTTTGGTCCTATTGACCATACAGGATAAACCAATATTTCATACAGATAATAAAAAAATATTGTTATTCCCATTCAATAGATTAATAGGCTATTTAATTAAACAGGCTTGATTAATTCCCTGTGCTGACTGTTAAAGGCTTTCTCTCCTGAACCATCTGTCTAATAGATATTTTATAACAAGTAGCCTGTTTCACAACAGTGTTCTGTCAAAGAGGAGATTATTATAACAACCGGATTATGGGAAGTGTGATTCGTTTTAACAAATTTGATGATAATTGTGGACGTTCTTTTACAGATTTTACAATGTGTATGGTAACGTGTAAGATGTAATTTTCCATACAGTTCATGTTAGGTTGAATGAGAAGAAGATCCACGTCAGAATGATAAATGTTGACATCGTTTTATCAGGTCTGATATGAGTCATTTGCTGTGTCTTTTCAGGTAGCAGCTCAGCCACTGGCGTTATGTGCCACGCGTTATGTGTTGTTACTGTGTGAATCTGAGTTTCCTGGGGGCTGCAGTCACTCATTCAGAGCAAGAAGAATGCATGCTTCCGTCTTTGACAATAGAATTTCTGTTCTCACTTGTTCTGCTAGGGATTAGTTACCTGAATCCCTGTGGTTCTCAAGAACAGCTGTGGAGTCATTTAATTTTTTTATGTCAACTGTTGTGTACTTTTCTCAGTCTGACAGTTTTTGAGAGGGTTTGGGTGTGTATGGTCTACAAGCAGAATATTTTTGTAAACCATGTACTTCATCTTGTGTCTTTTCAGGATCTATGGGAAAGAGTATGAGCTGGAGTGGCAGTTAGCATCTCAATGGGCAACAAAGTGGCAGAACCTTAAACAAAAGTACCAGGTACAATATTGTCTTATAAACTGTGCTATCATTAGCTAATACCTATCGGTGTGGAAATAACTATTAGAAAGTCGTATAACTGAGGAATTTGCAGTCTTTTGCAGTCTTATCCTGTCCATGGCTTAACACATTTGTATGATGCTAAAAGGATTATTTCTCCCACCAGTCAGTAAAGAATGACGGGAGGACGCGGCTTCATCCTGGACGAGGTATGCAATGATAGATAAGGTGCAGGGGGCTGCAACTTTTTCACCCCCTTGTTTACCATCCCCTCGTTCTCCCAGTGTGGGACAGTGGTCTCTGCTACCTCTTCAAATGATTCCTGGTCTCAAGGTTGAATCCAGTGCTGACATGGAACCTACAGTAAAATAATTACTGTAATTTAGTACAGTACAAATATTAAGAAGCAACCTCAGTGGCAAAAGGAGACACGTGACTGTGTGAAGAGCAGAGAGGCAGAAAGAGGGACAGGGAAGGAGTCAGCATGGGAGGTGAGGAGAAGCAAGAGTGAGCATATCAAAATGTTAACCTTCTATGTTGATATATTTATATAAGTATTTCAAAGTAATACATTTTATATAGAATGTTTCTCAATTTGTATGACTATAGGTTTCCCTCCATCCACATTGCAGGTGTCAGCACATCAAACCACGTAAATGACACCAGCAACACGTCAACAGTTACACACATTTTCTTGCAAAGATGCCTTTGTGCTAAAAGGTTGCCCATTCATATGTTGATGACATATTTAATCTAGGTATGCTTAAAAAGGCACAATAAGTATTTACTTCAGCATGCTTGTCTGCTGTTTCTAATTGGTTAGATGTTTTGTCTCTACCGCCATTTTCTTTCATGCTAGTGTTATGGTGTCATGTTAATGCCGAATGTTGCACATTTGCCAAATGGCTCATGTTAGCAAAACAATCTCAGTGAGTGAGCAGAGATCCAGTGCTATTTGTACATAAAGGTATCAGCTCGTCAGGGAATGAGCTGATCAATCAGCGGCCTACTTACATTCATGTTTTGTATGATCTGTGTTTAAGGGCCAAAGTAGTTATAAAAACAAATAATAATGATGAGTTATGGGAAATGTAATGCATTACATATAATTAAATTGTTAAACCCATAAGTTACATGGGCCAAACAGAGCTGAGTGGCAGCTGTGGAACATAAACACACGTGTTTGTGTTTTAAAACTCGTACTTCTCTATTTCAGCTTTTCATTTAATTAAATAAGCTCCATCATGCCATAAGATGTTGGCCTTAAGCTTATAGGTGTCTAATTTTATTTTTAATGTAACCTTTATTTGAAGGTTTCTGACATTCAGTATCTGGCAGCAGATAGCCTAATGGTGGAGGCCAACCAAAAGGTTGCTAGTTCAAATCCCTGCAATGAAAAATTGATAATAATAACAATAAACACTGGGCCTTTGAGCAAGAAGGAGTTAAGGGATAGATCTGTTAACATTAACTTTAGGTTTTAAAACCCATGTGTAGAAACTATTTAGGCAAAGATAATTTACAAATTAAATTTGCTTTAAAGTTGTTTCAATTTCAAAGTGTTGCAACTGGTAAAAGCCTTAAAATGTCAAATAAAATAAAATCCACACGTCATGTTTTTACACTACCATAGTTTTATTTAGATGATGTAGCAAGCAAGCAAGCAAGTTTATTTATATAGCACAATTCATTCATAGAAGAAATTCAATTAATGTAATCAAAACAGTTTACACAGAGGTTATTCCTCTGATAGCACCAGATCTTGCATTACAATTGGTGAAATATAGTAGGATATACATTTGATAATAAAATAAATCAAGAAGAGAAATATAAAATACAGCATAATGATAAAACATAGAATAATAAAATAGAAATAGAATATAAAACATAGGAAGATAGAAAAGCGATGAGACTAAGTAGCTATAAGACTAAAAAGCTAGAAAAGCTATGTAGCCAGCTTTTGGGTTACTTGAACAGGACACAGTTAAAGCAGTACTCTAAAGTTGGCAAAAGGTCCTACCAGTCGATGTAAGAGACTCAGACAACTCTGCTACACTGATATCCTTCAGCCAAATGGAGCAACATCACCTATTGATGCTAGGTGTGTATGTTTTTTCTGTGCTATTATATTGCATTTCTGTCGATTTTTTGATGAATAAACAATTGCAAAGTGTAATCTTTGTGTTGAACTGAAGATTCTAAATCCATATGTCCAAGAAATTGTTATATTGGCATTATTAGAATCATTAAAATAATATGAATAGGTTCATGCATATATAGGTCAATAGAATGAAGTTAGAAGGTTGAGCTCATTTAATAGAGGCTACATGTTTTTGGATGTGCATTTGGCCAGGACTTTCCAAATTGAACACACGTTTTTGTATTAAATGCAAATGGGAGAACTGAAACTCATGCCATTTCAGTTCTTCATACAGATTTTCATTTTATCTCGGAAAGCTATGAGCCAAAAAGAACACGGACCCCCATCTGTAAGTGAAGAAAAACAATTCAAACTCTTCGACTACTTCATCCTCTTCTGAATAAATTATAGATTCAATGACATCCAAGAAGTAGGCTGGTCGGTTTCCTGTTTGTCCAATCTAGATAGGATGTTTTTAAATCCGTTTTGAAGTCAGCATGTGACACTTGTAAATTAATGGACGCAATTACGCTGTGGAAGATTTTGGGTTTGGCTGTAGTTGAGGTGAATCCGCGAAGCGCTCTACGGATGATTTCTGCTATAAGACTAATAAAAGGTTGTTGCACTCAGTGTGATTTATCACAATAATAAAGTATTTTGGACGGCTGTCATTTCTCCTTGGAATTTTGTGGATGTTTGAAATCGGAATGTAGTCTCTTATTCTTCTTGAAAAGTGAACAATACTACCTGTTCTATGATTGAAGACTCGTAAGGCAAGTAGGTTACACTTTTTTTACCGGACTCGTAATATTTATGTAATATCTATTTATTTAACAATAGAATTGTTACTGTAGATGGATGGGTATGTAATGAATCAATAATGTAGCCTATGTCGATAGTTGCTAAGCTCCAGCAATGTCTGAAATGTGAAAGTATACATTTACTGAAAATATGTAATGTGCAATGTAAGGCAAGTCTATAAGAAATGTATAGAAACAATGTCACACATGTTGACGTGTCGCTCAATTCCCTGTAAGGTCTTCAATGTTTTGCGTCGTTTTCATCGTAATGATAGTATGCGTATGGACGCGTAGCCTGTTCAGTTAATTTGACCCCAAGTAACATATTTATATTATGCTGTGACTAAATGTCTAGAATCATAACTATATTCAGAATGTTCAAAGTTAGCCATACTCTCGATATAAAGTACTTGAACCACTTGCTTTTGGTTCTATTGTCAATATTATGAATTAACCCGATCAGCAGGTACAATTTCATGTGCATCTGCTTACTAGATTTGGGCCACTTTGCTTATATATCTCTACCTAAACAATGGCTTCATTGGTGCAATAAGTAACCCCACCTCCCCTTTGTTTTGGCTCTACATTCCAAAAGTTTGGATTAGAAATCAGACAATTACTGTTAGTTTAGAGTAGAGATTGTCAACTTTTATGTGAGGCTATTTGCGTACATGTTTATTTCACCATTTCGAAAAGTCATCACATTCTATAAATTGTCCCCCTATTTCAGGGCACCAAAAGTATTCAGACACATTTTGGCAATAATCAACCTGAACTTTAGTATGTGGCTGCATATCACCGAGACACTACGTAACTTCTCAGATGAAGAGTTCTGCATGCTGTTTTAGGTAATTTTTAGTTAACTGTAACTTTTTGAGGCTAACTTTTTTAACAATGCTTCTGTAGTTCTGTTAGTAACGATTTCTGTGGATGGTAGTGGTTGATGAAACCATTCATACATCTTGGAGAATATTCTCAATAGCTCTAACAGTTTGGTGTCTTTATGGTGAGTGTCATTCATCACAGATGTCTTCGTTATCCAACCAGGCCATTTACAGTTGCTTACGGTTGCTGAGATTACTAGTGCCTTTCTTGAATTAAATGATGTTGAAAACTGTTGTTTTTTGGTAGCCCAAAGGTACAATGTTTCTTAAAGTTTCCCAGATTTATCTGACTGATTATTGATTCCTTGACTTTCATTGACACCTCTTTGGTCCTCATGTTGATGCACCAAATGCAACAGTGTAGTATCTAAATGCCTGGTACCATCACTGCTGGTTAACTTGAAACATGGAACATCAAAAACATACACAAAATCATACCATACTCAGGAAACACATACACACACACACACACACACACACATTTTTTTATCCACAAATTTTCTGATACAGTTCATGGAATGAGAAAGGTCATTGTTTAAGTGTCATGAAGTGTCGGTGGCCAGTAGCCTAGCCACTCTCTCCTGTCGGCTCACAATTCTTCACCACACAAAGCATGTCTTCGTTTAAAGTTGACCTTTCTCATTAAGTCAGATACGAAAACATTTGAAAGCTTCCCTCAGATCTGAATGCCAGGTGCCCTCATTCTGGTGAAACCATTGTACAATGTTAACAGCCTAAAAAACAGTAGATTTGTAGGTTTTAATGTGCTTAATGTAGTTTGTACATACATCACTAAAGCATATGGAAATGTGTCCGCCGACAACACTAAAAAGATATAGATATTCTTCCTGAAGTAACCAGCTTCTCCTCATGTCTTGTGGTGATTTCCAATCATCCCTGGGCTTTGTTGTGCTGATGAGAGGTGAGACATTGCAGGGTATGTAGGGGCAGTGGCAATCAAGAGGACATCAGACAGAGCCCTGTGGTGACGAATTGGTGATTTGTGCTTCATTGCCGAGAGTTTGATTAAATTCCCTCTCATGCCATTCCATTACTGGTACAATACAAGACCGCACATCATGGTTGTGTAGACTGATTACATTCAGTTCAAGAATGTGAGCTAGGGATCTGATGTGTTCCTGCTTCTTCTGGATCAGATGCCTGCTCCCGTATGACCCTTTAACCAATGCCTGTGATCTATGATTGTGGTTATTTACTGTTGGTTGAATTTCCAAACAGGATGCCAATTCAAACCTGATCCCTGAAACTTTTCAAGATGCTTGATTATGTCTCAAAATGGGCTACAGGAACAAAACTATGTCTGTAAGAATACAGGGTGTCAGCAACACTTAATAGGTGACAAATGTATTTCCTATTGTCTTCTACTGAACAAGCTATTTTTGTTTGGGCTCCCCAGGATACGACTGACACTCCATTAACATGGCTCTGACAGGGAATGACACCTCAGCTCACCCTGGTTATGTCCCCCATTACCTTTTGGTGGGCGATCCGTTCGCCTCGAAGCTGTCCAAGGAGGCTGACATCGTGGCTGCCTTCTATATCTGCATTGTAGGTATGTGTCGATAAAGTACTGGCATGTGCCTGCGTACTGTACGGTCATAAATAAATTCACCGTCATCCTCTGCTCAACAATAATTGAACCTTTTCACACTGCAGCTTAGACCATTGGGCCACCTTACTGTGGGTCACTGGATCCGACGTTCTTATCTGGATAGTATATCAACACACACATACACCAAACAAATTATTAATGGCTTTTACTTTCTGACATATGAGGAAAGACATGAACAAGTAAAACAGTATTAATGAAGCGTTTTGAAAGATCAGGGTTAGGTTTTTACAATTTGACGGGTCAGTTTGTGAAGACAAACTGACCCATCTCTCCGTGGCAAGTCTCTTTGAGAGCCAGACTCAACCCAGCTGTTCTGTTCAACAGACACGGCAATTGTGTAGACATAGTGTAACTTAATCAATAGTATCAAATAGTCCAATCCCAAAATGATAAAATCATGAATGCGGCTAGCTAGATTAGAGTATGCGTTGGTGTACTTGGCCTGTTTTTCCAGTGTTGTTGTGAGTGATTGTAGTTATATGCCTAACAACAGGCTTGTTTGTCAAGAGGAATTAATGATTTTTTTTTGTCTTGTTTAAACAGAGGATTTTGTTGAGTATGTCAAGTTATAGGAATGCTGGAGTCACTGCCCCACAGTTACTGGAGGTCCAGCTGAGGGCTGTGTACAGTTGTCAAAGCACCACATATGGTGTACGAGTGCATGTTGGCAGAGGTGGAAAAAGTACAATGTAAAAGTACTTGAGAGCAGGTTCACCAGTTTTGGGAAGTAAGTTGGAGTAAAATGACCAGAGAAACAGAGTTCATAACTAACCAGTGACATTAATTGGACATTTACACTCTTCCTTTTAATTTAATAAATCACTGGTAAGTTTTGAACTCCCTTTACCTGGTTACTTAGATCGTAATTAGATACTAAAGAATAAACTGTAGTAGTTATTGTAAATAGACATACATGTATGAATAACAGATCCACCAAGTATTTGTCTGTTTAATTAGAAATAGGTATTACTCCAAGATGTTTCAACACATTCTGTGCCCTCATTCTTCACAGAAAAATGAATAAATAAAACTGACCCTTTTGTAATTTCTTCCAACCTGTTTATCATATGATAGACTTGGAATGAAAGAGATAATAGATTTGTCCCTTCATTGAGTTCCTCTCAATAAATTGCTTTGTGTATGAATCGGGGTCATTCAGCTGATCCAGTTCACAGTGACTGGGACATTTTACCAGAGAATGGAAACAAGCACTAGAGAGTCTGCTTTTCATATCTGCTTTTTAGTCTACAACTGCATGAAGTGCGTCTTTATTTCTCTTATTAATTGGAGTTTTCAATGGGCTTCAAAACAATAGAAGCTGAAATTCCCCCGGTGACAGGTTTACAATACATGTTTGATAAAATGGAGGCAACAATTACTCTTTTAATCTCTAAATTGTAGAATGTGCAGAATAACATACGTCATTCTGAACAGTGAAATTGTTGTGACATGGCATGCGACATTTAATCAGTAAGCATTAACAAAGATATAAAGAAAAAATATACATAACAATGAAAACTAGCAGCAATTCGAAATAGTGTAAAAATGGAGAGCATGGACAGTTTGAAAGTGTATGCGCTTTTGGCCAGTTTTTACTGCTGAGTCTGCTTGCCTGGACTTGGCGAGGTCATCTTTGATGAACACAAAGAGGACCTTGAAGTCGGAGACACATCAATGTGTATGGGAGTATACCCCCCTCCCCCAGCCACCGCTTCCTGAAGTCCATGAGATCATCTCCTTAGTCTAGCAGACATTGGGAGAGGTTGTTGACCTGCACCATGTAGCTTCTCTCTGTAAGCGGTCTCATCGTTGTTGGAGATGAGACCCAGGATGGTGGTGTCAAGCACAAACTTAAGGATGCCGTTTGAGCTGTGAGTGGCCACACAGTCATGGCGTACAGGAATTGACTGAGTACGCAGCTCTCTGTGCAGAGGAAGTTAGGTTGCCCATTCTCACCACCTGGGGTCTGCTTGTCAGGAAGTTGAGGGTCCATTTGCAAAGGGAGGTGTTAAGTCCCAGGGTCCTGAGCTTAGGAACAAATTAGGCAGGCAAAATAGTGTTGAATGCTGAGCTTTAGTCCACGAACAACAGCATTGTCTGTACGTTAATTGTCAACCTACTTATACATAAGTTATTTCAGGTTTGTGTGCATGACTTTGTTCTACTAAATATGGTTGTAGTTGCCACACCACTGTTGCGCCCAAGAGAGAACACTGCCCCCTCTGTTCAAGGATGCCATGTTCAAGCCCAACCAGGGTACTGCATGCATTTTTAATGGAAGCAGGGTCTACAATCATATTATTTAGGCAAATGGCAATCTTTGTGGTTATATATATTTTATTTTTTTCCTCTGTAGCTTTAACACTCCGGTCTCTGTAGCTAACTCTCCAGTCTCTGTAGCTAACACTCTGTTCTCTGTAGCTAACACTCTGTTCTCTGTAGCTAACACTCTGTTCTCTGTAGCTAACACTCTGGTCTCTGTAGCTAACACTCTGGTCTCTGTAGCTAACACACTGGTCTCTGTAGCTAACACTCTGGTCTCTGTAGCTAACACTCTGGTCTCTGTAGCTAACACTCCGGTCTCTGTAGCTAACACTCCGGTCTCTGTAGCTAACACTCTGGTCTCTGTAGCTAACACTCCGGTCTCTGTAGCTAACACTCCGGTCTCTGTGGCTAACACCCCGGTCTCTGTGGCTAACATACCAGTCTCTGCGGCTAACACTCCGGTCTCTGCGGCTTACATTCCAGTTTTTGTCAACCCTTGTCATTGCAATGTCAGTCCTCCATGCCATTGCACAATGTGGAATAAAGAGAGCCAATTAAAATCTGAAGAGACTGGTGCTCTGGCACTTAAAATATTGCTGATTTTGGGCTGATTTGCTGTTTGGGTGTTTTTGTGAAGCTCAGCTCATTTTTTGTGTCCAAGCACCAATAGTTAAATCCCAGTTAGGATGCAGGTGCAGTGGAGGAAATGACGCGTTTAGGAGCACACTGACCTTACTATGGACCAATATGTATATAGTGACCTCCAAAAATATTTGGACAGTGACATTTTGTTTTACCCTTATACTATAACAGTGGGACAGACTGACGGCTTGAATTTGTGCAGATTAATTTGTGTGGATTAATAATTTTGAAATAAATCACACTTTGAACATTGTTGCCCCAATAAAGTCGTTGTGTTTAGTGGTCGGTAGCATATCCTTTGCATGCAATGATTTCTTGGTTTTTTTGACTGTGGACATCACCCAATAAGTGGTAACTTTGATTGTTGACATCACCCAATACTTGGTATCTTTGATTGTTGACATCACCCAATACTTGGTATCTTTGATTGTTGACATCACCCAATAAGTGGTATCTTTGACTCTGGACTTCACCCAATACTTGGAATCTTTGAACGTGGACATCACCCAATACTTGGAATCTTTGACCATGGCCATCACCCGATACTTGGAATCTTTGACCGTGGCCATCACCCGATAATTGGAATCTTTGACCGTGGCCATCACCCGATACTTGGTATCTTTGACCGTGGACATCACCCGACTTGAGATCTTTGACCATGCACATCAACCAACTTGGTATCTTTGATCATGGACATCACCTGACTTGGTATCTTTGACCGTGGTCATCACCCGACTTGGTATCTTTGACCGTGGACATCAACCGACTCTTGGTATCTTTGACCGTGGACATCAACCGACTCTTGGTATCTTTGACCGTGGACATCAACCGACTCTTGGTATCTTTGACCGTGGACATCAACTGACTCTTGGTATCTTTGCTGTGGACATCAACCAACACTTGGTATCTTTGACCATGGACATCACCTGACTTGGTATTGTGACTGGATATCACCTGATACTTGATATCTTTGCCTGTGGATTACACCCTATACTTGGTATCTTTGACTGTGGACGTCGCCTGAATCTTGGTATCTTTGGTGGTGATGTTCAGCCTGGCCTGAACTGCAGCTATCTTCAGTTCTTGCTTGTTTTGAGGTGTTTTTAGCTTTTGTTATTGTCCTCAGGCTGTAATGGCATGCTAATATGGATTTAGATTGGGTGATTCACTTGACCATCAAGACCTTTCCACTTTTTAGCCTTTAAAACGTATGGCAAAACATAACGCCAACTCCACCATGTTCCACAGATGAGGTAGTATGCAAGGTATTTTTTTTCCACCACACTTCCCTCATGCAATCACTCTGGAAATGTATTTTTTTCTTTATAATGCGTCTTGGCTTTATCTGTCCATTTGCCTTGTGATGACCAGCTTGAGTAGCACTTACTTTGTGAAAAACCAGCAGCAGGCTACAAATGTAAAGAAAAAGCTTGCTTACTGTATTTGGCACCCTAAAATGGGATGAGAGTGTCAATTAGTTTTAATGTTCAATTTGACTGAATTCCCAATTGACACACACACACACACACACACACAAGTTTGTACAGCTAACCAAATGGGGACCAGAAAATACCCTAACCTCAATAAAGAAACATTAATGCTTAAACTTTACCTAGGTCTAATGCCTAACCTTAACCATAAACTTAACCAACAATGCCTGGACCTTAAAGAAACCCCAGTTCTAACTCTAAAATTAACTGTAAGTTTGAACCTAAACCCTGAGCCAGAATTTGACTTCTGCCTCATGGGGACCGGCAAAATGTCCACATGATTTCAATTTCTTGTGGTTTTACTATACTCATGGGGATATTTGGTCCCCATGAGTATAGTTAGACCTTAAACACACACACACACATCAAACACACAGACACAGACACAAATACAGTGATGAAGTGAAAGCAATTCAAATGTCACAGCAATGATAAATACATTTACTGTTATGTAAATCAATTAGTTCCGATAGTAGATAAACATATTCAGATTGAGTGCAGATGCTAAAAAACGTTTCATTATGTTTCATTATAGTGTACTGTAAGCCAAGACAAAATATTTTTTAATCAATAATAATATATTTGTGGAAAGGGAAGTTTGGGGTGCCCTGCTGGAGCTGCTGCTCCCGTGACCCGTTGATAAGCGGATGAAGATGAAGGATTTTTTTAACCTTTATTTTACCAGGCTGTTCAGTTAATAACAAATACTTATTTACAAAAACAACCTGGCAGGAGAAAAAATAACCCTCATGTAGGGAAGGAGTGTAGAGATTAAATAAAAAGTACAGACAACACAGACAAAAAACCTAGTACTTAGAAGTGGAAACCAAGCACCCACGGAAAATAAAATACGAAAAAACTAACATGAAACATTAAAAGCAGAACATTATTAGAATCAGCACTAAACTATGAAGCAACTATCAGGAATCATGAAAAGTAGCACATTAGAAACAACACTAAAACTACAAGGAGAAAGGCAGACAGCGGAGCATGACAACTGCACATGATCTAAACATATATGATAAACAGTCCTGGCAGCAGGCAGTATAAATCCAATACACCAGAAGAAAAACATGATCTACACATAAATGATAATCTTTGACAAACATGATCTGAACATATATGGTAAACAGTCCCAGCAGCAGGCTCTGTAAAAACAATACACCAGAAGACAAACATGTTTGGATTAGAAAGACAGACATCTGGACAGGAGTACAAGGAGCCATCATCACAGGAATCAGTTACAGGTTTCAGAGTTGGAGATTTTGTGTTTGAATGTGTCGATGGTGACAAAAGTTGATCATTTAGTTGTTTTGTAGTTGATACCAATCAGAGGGTGTTGCAAACTGAAAGGACCGACCCAAGGACCAATCCAAACAGGAATGTTTACTGTCTTTGCAATTACCCACAACCCCCTCGTCTTCTTATAATTATTTATTCTACAGCAGGCTGTAGTATGCAACATAATCATCTTGGGGATTTAAAAACAGTATGGTACAATCAAGTTTTGTCCTAGTGATAGTAAAACAAATCTTCCTCTTGTCCTCTGTTGTCTCCGCAGGAATCATGTCTGCCACAGGAAACGGCTATGTTATATACACAACTATCAAACGGAAAACTAAGCTAAGGCCGCCGGAGATCATGACATTCAACTTAGCCATCTTTGACTTTGGAATATCAGGTAAATGCTTCCACATCAACTATTTTAAGTGCAGTTCATCAGTGTTTCTTTGTACAGAACACTGTCATGTAGATTGAGTATGTATAATCTGATGTTTTCTGGTCGCAAGACTAATTTTAACACTGGATACCTTTAAAACAGCACGCACTCTATATAAACAATGTTTGCATGTGATTGGAAGACAATAGTGTGGATAACGTGGTTGGATACAGTAACGACTGACAAACCATCAATGTATTTGCAACTATAGTGAATAACAATGAAAGTTACAAAATCAGGATAGTTTGTATGAGAGAGACAGTAATATTATTGTGTGGCTTTATACTCATCATACAAATAACAACTGTCATTAATTGAGTCCACCTGATATCTTTTTGCCTTGTGGTGCGTAATTGTACTTTTTGCAATTACAACAATTTCATTATTTTCAATTAATTGCTTACTAGTGTGTTCGTGGACGAAACGGAAATGTATCCTTTATTAACATCATTATTTTATTTGTCACTTATTGCCACCATGTGGATATAACTTTAACACAATTTTAAAGGACCGGTTAACAATATTAAGTTCCTGTTAAAAGGTATATAGACGTTAAGGTTTAAATGACACTTTTCAGTGAAAATTATGATAATGCTTTAATTTTCACTATATTACTAAAATCATTTAAAATAACTAAATTGTTAATCCACCAAAATTTTGTCCCTCAAAAGGGAGCTAAAAAAGGGTGTCACTGCCAAACAAAAACAACAACAATTGGGTTGAACTCATGGTGGATGCATTTCATGAGTCTCACCATCAGGGCCCACTAAATGTACCCCATAAAAGCTAAAACCTTTAAATACCCACACCAATAACTAATAGGTAGTAAAAATCTAAATGCAAACCAAAACAGGGGAGAACATAAGTTTCAGCCTAGTATAATCTTAAAACTTGTAAGGAACAGCTGACAGTGTTTCTCATTAAGCCTGTCTGATTCCTCCTGAAGAACTGTGTTTGTAGCTGTGTATTAGCTGGGTCTGCACCGGTGAAACCTCTTCAGGCTGTTTGTTTAAAAATGGTTGTGTTCTATATAGAGTATGTAGCGAGTACACAAGTAAATTCAAATTCAAAATCTAAGAAGACGAAATGGGAAGTAAGTACTATGTTTGCAAGAAGTTCTTTAGTGTACTTGGGAGGCCTGTAAATCAAAGTACGCATCGGAGTATACTTTGTCTGATGGTCATTCATCGTCATTCAATGTGTGTTTTCCTGTCCACATTAGTGCAATACATTTCCAATGTCATTTAGTTCAATACTGCATTCTTGCACTATAGACAGTTAGCTCTCTCATGCGCTCGTGGAAGTTCACCCATGAAATAACCCAACATGCTCCATGGTAATGATTAAAACAGAGTAATACAAGACAGAACAAATGCAGCAACACCAGATACAAATCGAGCATGTTACTGACCATTGAATGTGCAGAAAAATGACAATTTAAAATAGTAGTTTTCTTTTACGTCACCGGCATGCGGTACAGTCAAAGTTTGTCTACAGTTTAAATCCTGGTTGGTGGAAAACGTCAGAGCCTGGAGGTTATGCAGAGGGTGATGCAAATTTGCTCGGCCCAGTCCGGGCTTGATGCATAAGATGATGGACAGGGCTGCCTTGTCTCATCATGCTATAGAGACTACTAGAGGTACAGTGGATATAAAAAGTATACACACCCCTGTTAAAAGTGCCAGGTGATTGTGATGTAAAGAAATTAGAAAAAGATAAGCCATGTCAGAACTTTTTCCACCTTTAATGTGACCTATAACATGAACAATTCAATTGAAAAACAAACTGAAATCTTTGAGGGGGAAAAATAAAACATTTTAAACTCAAAGTAACCTGGTTGCATAAGTGTGGACCCCCTTAAACTAATACTTTGTTGAAGCAACTTTTGATTTTATTACAGCACTCAGTCTTTTTGGGTATGAGTCTATTAGCATGGCACATCATGACGTGGCAATATTTGCCCACACTTCTTTGTAAAAGCGCTAAAAATTTGTCAGATTGGGAGGACATCTCCTTTGCATGGCGCTCTTCAGATCACCCCACAGATGTTCAATTGGATTCAAGTCTGGGCTCTGGTTGGGCAGTTTCAAAGCAATCTTCTGGTGAAGCCATGCTTTTGTGGATTTGGATGTGTGCTTTGGGTCGTTGTCATGCTGAAAGGTGAACTTCATCTTCAGCTTTCTAATGGACTTTCTAAGGTTTTGTGCCAAAGTTGCCTGGTATTTGGAACTGTTCATAATTCCCTCCACCTTGACTAAGGCCCGGTTCCAACTGAAGAAAAACAGCCCCAATGCATGATGCTGCCACCACCATGCTTCACTGTGGGTATAGTGTTATTTGGGTGATGTGCAGTGTTGTAACACATTTTCCCACGTGCTTTTGGGAGACTTGTTTTTGCCAACTTCAGCTGGGCTTGGAATTTTTTCTTTGAAAAAAACTTTCCCCATAGCCCATTCATATGAAGAATACAGGAGATTGTTGTCACATGTAGCACACAGCCAGTACTTGCCGGAATTTCCTGCAGCTCCTTTAATGTTGCTGTAAGCCTTTTGGATGCCTCCCTAAACAGATTTCTTCTCATCCTTTCAGCAATTTTGGAGGGACGTCCAGTTCTTGGTAATGTGTCTGTTGTGCTATATTTTCTCCACTTAATAATGACTGTCTTCACTGTGTCCCATGGTATAGCTAATGCTTTGGAAATTATTTTGTACCGTTCTCCTGACTGATATCTTTCAACAATGAGGTCCCTCTGATGCTTTGGAAGCTCAATGCGGACCATGGTTTTGCTCTGAGATGCAGCTAAGAAAATGTCAGGAAAATCCTACTAGAACATCTGAACTTTATTTGTGATTAAACAGAGTCACTTTTCATGATGGCAGGTGTGTAATGACTTCAATTTAACATGAATTTGAATGTGATTGGTTAATTCTGAACACAGCCACATCCCCAGTTATAAGAGGATGTCCACGATTATTAAAACCAGGTTATTGTAATTTATTTTATTTTTTTGCCTCGAATATTTCAGTTTTTCTATAGAATCTTTCACATTATAGGTCACATTTAAAGTGGATAAAGTTCTGACATGATTTTTCCTTGTATCGTTCTTGACATCACAAAAACCTAGCATTTTAACTGGGATGTGTAGACTTTTTTATCCACAGGTTGTTTGCTTGCAAGGTCAATCATGATTGGCCAGATAATGCACTTTTCTGAAAGTGTGTGGCTAGAACTCTGGATAAAATTAAGAAACCAATCCAAATTTTCTTAAATCAGCATCACTACATGTATGGTAGCCATTCCATTTCAGTGTCTGTTAAATTCCAACACAGGCACACCTAATTTTACTTAAGGTACTGATTAGGCTATTACCTGAACCAAACTGAATTTAATGAGGAAAAGTATATTAACCACTGCTGTGGTCATCACTATCCTCTTGCAATAGGACAAGCTGGATGGCAAAATCAGTGGAAGAGGTACCTCAAAGGTAATTTGAATTAAAAAAATACTATTCTGCATGACAAAAGTGTTGAAAAGAAAAGCTTTGAGTGTGGAAAAGAAAGGTTAAATTCTGTCTTTACTGACAGAGGGATACAGTGAGCGTAAGGTTGCTTCGGTCCTGTAAATTTCAAAGACGGCGGTTCATAAGTACGAGGTCAAGCAACAGACATTGGGGACAACAAAGCTACAGACTGGAAGAGGACGAAAACGACTGTCCACTGATCGAGATGACCGTCAACTCATTCGAATGTCACTCAACAACCGTATGATGACATCAAGTGACCTACAAAAAGAATGGCAGACAGCAGCTGTGGTGAAGTGCACGGCGAGGATGGTTTGAAACAGGATCTAAGGGGCTGGGCTGAAGTCATGTAATGCAATAAAAAGCCCTTCTTTAATGAGAAGCAAAGAAGAGCCAGGCGGAAGTTTGAAAAAGACCATAAGAATTGGACCGTAGAGGAATGGAGTAAGGTCATCTTCTCTGACAAGTCACATTTTCAGCTTTGCCCAACACCTGGTCGTCTAATGGTTAGACGGAGACCTGGAGGCTTACAAGCCACAGTGATCCATCCAACACATACACAAGCCCAAACGTTCTGCAACTGCTTCTGCACTGCAATGCTGCATGCCAATTGCAGCGTTGTATTTGAAATGAATTAACATCCAGTGTATCACCGCGCCTGGACACTGTAAGTCTGATCGAGGCTTTAGTCTACATGACCTGCTTTTCAAAAGACATTTGCTATACATTATAAGCAATGATATTGTAAGCAGTTAACTTAACAGTCCTATGCAGAAGTCTTGACCCCTGAAAGTCAGACTAAGGCCATTTATTTGGGTAGTAAGGGTTTTGTAGAAAATATATATATATATAATATACATGAATTTATTTATTTTTACAAAGAAGCACTTGCTATCCAAATAGATGACTTTTGACTTATTTATTTTATATATATATATGTATATGTATATGTATATGTATATGTATATGTATATGTATATATATATATATATATATATATATATATATATATATATATATATATATATATATAGGGGGGTATTGTTATACTTTATTTGATGGAGACGTGGCAAACATTTTTGCTAATCATTGCGGTGTTAAATGTGCAATAGAAGTAGTGGTTTAGACAACTAGAACACCCTTGGCCACCATATTCTGATTTATTTTAAATCATATGTTCTAAGAATTGTGTAGCTCCTCAAAAAGTCCCTGTTGTGACCCAGCCTGAAGCAAAACTCACAACAGTTGTTGTCTCAGTCTAATTACAATCTCTGGCCAGCTCTCTCTGTGTCTCATACAAGCACGGGATACACTCTCATTTCCCTGTTGATTTGTCATTTTCCAGGACAACTATGTCCCCCTCTATGATATGTCTGGTTTGCGGAATAGAGCCATCTTTCCCAGCAGGCCACATGAATTATCAGTCTGTATGCTAGCTCAGCCTGCATCCTGGGAATATCCCATGATGACCATTTCACTCTGATGCTGTGGGAGAAAGGGATGAAAGTTAAAACATAATAAAAAAAAATGTATTCTTCAAATTGTGAATAAACGTATGTTTTCATTCAGTATAATGACTTGATGTATTTTATTTTTAAAAAATCTGGATGGTTATAGCCACGGTGTCCCTGTTCCCAACAGTTGCTGTTGGAGTTATAAACTGTGAAAGGGTCTACTGTTCTCTAATAATTGGTGGAGAGGACAGTTTGTGTGTTTGTGAGTGTGTGCACTTCAACATGTACGTAGAAACAGGGTCGTAATTTTGCTTACTGAACCTCAATGACGTCAGTCTGGGTCGGCCAGTATGCCGCTCTCTCCTCACACAATGATTTAAAGGATTTCGGGTGTGGCACTGGAAAACATTATTAATGATCACCTCTTCTCACATCACATGCTTTGCCTCAGGGTTGTTACTTTACTGCATCTCTGGCCATTGATGGTTCTGAACAAAAGGTCCCAGTGTAATATGAAGTAGATGAAGATTTTATTGGCGTTTTCTTGCCATACATTACTTTCCTTTTATGCTCGACACATGCTCATGTCTTATAGCATATTGCATCTCTGAGGGAGTGTTTGCTTTTGAAGTCACAGGAAAGCCATTCTTCGTGATGTCTTCTTTCTCCCACCGCTGGCTGTTTGGCTGGGAGGGCTGCCGTTTCTATGGCTGGGCAGGCTTTTTCTTCGGTGTTGGCAGCCTCATCACCATGACTGTAGTCAGCCTAGACCGATACCTCAAGATCTGTCATCTCAGATACGGTAGCTATGCTGTCTTTGGTTAAAAGTTGGGACGGCCTTGACAAATGATTAGCATGCCTTCATTCATTCATTAATTGAAATTATGCTATGTGATATCTGAAATAAGCAAAATTTTATTGCCATAATGAACCAATGTATTATAAATCTTTCTGCCCATGATTCTGCCCACAGGGACATGGCTGATGAGGCACCATGCCTTTATGTGTCTGGTGTTTGTGTGGCTGTACGCAGGCTTCTGGGCCACGATGCCCCTGGTGGGCTGGGGTAGCTATGCTCCAGAGCCATTTGGCACCTCCTGCACCCTGGACTGGTGGCTGGCCCAGACCTCTGTAGCGGGCCAGAGCTTTGTCATGGTCATCCTCTTCTTCTGCCTTGTCTTCCCCACCGGCATCATAGTCTTCTCCTACGTCATGATCATCTTCAAGGTCAAGTCCTCCGCAAAAGAAGTCTCTCACTTTGACACCAGGAACAAGAACAACCACACCCTTGAGATAAAACTTACCAAGGTGTGTTTGTATGTGCGCGTGTGTCTACAGGTTTTACTACAGTGTCTTTGGATAGTATTCAGATAGTATTGCTTTCACCAAATTGTGTTGTATTATAGACTTCATTTGTAAATATGTTTTTTTTTAATATGTATTGATTAAATATCATTTAGCTCAGATGCAAACCTTTGTCCTTTGATCATCCTTGATATGTCTCTATAACTTGATTGGAGCCCACCTGTGTCAAATTCTATTCATTGGACATGATTTAGAAAGGCAACACCTGTCAGTATACGGTCCCACACTTTTCAGTGTGTGTCAGAGCAAACAACATGCCATGGAATCCAACAAACTCCCAAGGGATTGCCAAGATAAAATTCTGGAAATATGTCAGATTATAAAACAAAAAATTTAAAGTTCCAGAAGTGTTAGTTGAACTAAATAGTTAGATTCATCATTGTGTGATCATATAAGTTTGGAAACACCAACAATTCCTAGAGCTGGCTTTTCGGTCAAATTAAGTAAGAGCAGGGTAATGGTCAGGGACGTGACCGATAACCTAATGGCCACCTGACGAAGAAAGATACCATGCAATACCTGATGAATTCCTACCCTACGGTGAAGCTTGGTGGTGGAAGCATAAGGCTGTGGGGATGCTTCTCAGCGCCAGGGACTGGGGGATTGTCATGATTGGGCAAAGAATGAACTGAACGAAATACAAAGAATTGGTTGAACGAATCTTGATCCAGAGCACAGAAGACCTAAGAATGGTGTCATCATTCAGCACTACAACAACCTGATGCACAACCTGATGCCAAGACAACACTGTCTTTGAGAGCCTTTGGAACTGTTCTGTAAATAGCCTTGAGTGGGAAAGCCATTGAACACGAACATCTGTTGGGAGACCTAAAGTTCTCAGTTCATCTACACTTCTCATCCAATATGACATAGTTTGATCTACAAGGACAAATGAGAGAAACTTCCCAAATCCAGGTCTGCAAAGCTGGAAGAGGCATAATTAAGAAGACTGAAAGCTGTAATTTCTGCCAAAGGCAATATTTATGGGCTGTGTTTAGGGTGAAACAGACAAATGGTGTTGCAGTTAAAATCAGCATTAGAGTTAGGTCAGTTATTGTGTGTGTGTGTGACACTTCAGAGATGCTTTTAACATTGTCAGACATTTGATGTGTTTCTGCTTGTTTTTCCTCCAGGTGGCGATGTTGATCTGTGCTGGTTTCCTGGTAGCCTGGATCCCGTATGCAGTGGTCTCAGTGGTGTCTGCGTTTGGAGAACCCGACACAGTGCCTATTTCTGTCTCTGTCATTCCCACTCTGTTGGCCAAGTCTGCTGCCATGTACAACCCCATTATCTACCAGCTCTTTGACCTGAAACGCACCTGCACAAAATCCAAATGTTGCAAATTCCTGAATCGGAGCCATTTCAAAAAGTCAAGGTACTTTTTTCATTGCTTCATCTTCCCCGGTCTTTTTCTCTGAACAGCTTGTTGTATTGAGAGTTAAAACTATATAGATCTTGATTATCATGTACTTTGTTGTTGTTTAAATATATTCTCATTCAATGACTAAAACAGTAAAACTGTATAATTTAACATTTCTCTAAGACAAGCTGCAAGATTGAGTTGAAACATCATAGTGTACATTCTTTGTTATTGTATCTCCCATAGGTTTTACACTATTTCTGGCACACTTAAAGACAGACCGTCCGTAAACAAGCCTCAAAGTGAAATGTGACAAAGAAAGACTGATAATCTGCAGAGATATCACACTGGGGCCTTTGCCTTCATCTGTTTTATTACCTACCAGCTTTAAACTGCTAACACTTCTTCCAACGCTAACCACCAAGACCCACAAAGCCCAGCATCACTGTATGTTCCTGCTCCAAACAAATCTTTGCTCTCCTACCTCATGTCATAGTGTTTACTATAGTCAGTATGTTTTTACACTTTGTTCATTGTGTATATTGTACTCGCCACCTGTGATGTGCATTGTTTAAAGATACTTACACTTTTACAAGGTACATGTTATCTGAAGAATGGTTCAGATGGAGGAATGACACAAAGATAGCTGAAGAGTTGTTGATGTTTGGTGTTATCCATTGGTTCAGGCAGGTCTGTTTATTAACCACTGTTTATTACTATAGCAGCACTGTTTATTAACCATCAACAGCATAATTCATACTGTCGCTAAATTCATTCAGAATACAGTCGTTGACATCACATAGGAAAGTTAACTTTCAGCGCATGCTAAATCTGTACACTTGCATGACAGCAAACCAAGCAGCAACATGTCTGTCAGTCAGTGTATGCCAGTCATGGTGACCCATTTGTTGAGAACTCAAAGAGTTGAAACAGGCAAAATATTTTATTTTTTGATTCCCCCAAAAGGGGTGTCTAGCGTAAGGCCCACATGCCAGGATCCAGTCCACCCTGTGGGTATGAAAAAACAAACAGAATACTATAAATGATATACAAATCAAAGCTTTTGATAAACAAATCAAAGCTGTGTAGAGATGTTGAAGGACATACCTTAATTTCTTTGACCGTGTTAAGCTGGCTAATACAACCAAAATGAAAGCCAAACATTTGAGATGCATTGATATTTTCAAATGATGATGGTGGGAGATTCATTGCGGCACTCCAGAACATGTTGAAGGCAGAATATGATCCCAGGGGCAAAATGAGTTCAGAATGATTAGATATATAAATTATGCGACTATATATGCATGGACCGACAGTCTGAATTCCCCCTCTTTCAACCATTAACAATAATCTCCATGCTGTAATACCTCAAATATCTTTGAAGTAAGCCAGACCAACTTCAGAAATTGCTCGCTTATTCTACTCAAGATAACCTTTGCTACATTGTTTTGATTTTAAAATGAGGCAGCTCATTAAATAGCTTAATTAAATGGTGTCAAACATCTAAATACATTGCTATGAACAGAAAGAATAAATCCACCACCCACCACAAATGTGATTCAAATTAACTCACTGTGTAACCGATCAAAACGAAAAAAGATTCAAGCTTGAAACTAAACTTAGCACTGAATTGGATTTTCTTGTATTTTTTACTAACTTCAGTATTTTAAGCTATGAAAAGAAAACACTGCATGTTTCATGAGCATTGTGTATTTATTATGTGTGCCGGCCCGTGCACAGTTAAGCCTCAACCTGTGTAGGGCACAAGCCCCTCTGCTAACAAGTGCCCTAATGCCCTGGCGACTTACGTCACGCACAGCGATGAGCATGGGTTGTCCGCCTTTTTACAGGCGTCCCTCACTTGGAGGGGCATGTGTCGTCCTTCTTCTTTCGCGCATTACTCTCGCCAACACATCGTCCGTCCGTGTGAGTCGACAACTCTGCCCACTTTTTCAGATTCAGCACTTGCCATTCGGAAAGTCTGTGCACGGTACTGAATGTGTGTGCTTGTAAATGAGTTCAAGGCATTGAGTTACCTCTGAAACAACCACCCTCCTCACTGTCTTACAGGTTTATCACAGAGTCAACTGATTAACACTTCGTAATTAGTGCCCTAATAGTGTATGTGCTATAGTATGTTCAGGCGTGCAGCTATTTTTGTAACCATAGCCTAATTTTGAAGGTCAACAACATTTTGTCTCCTTGAGCATATCTGACATCTAACATCCAAACCCCAGTGATACTGAAAATCGTGGATTAACCCTTCAGAGTTCCAAATGGCTGAACTTGTATAGATAAATGTAAGATTCTCATGCTGTACCCCTGCAGGATTTAATTGTTCAAAAGGATCATGGCACTACAATACTGATCAAATGGGGTTTATTCTATTGTGGAAATTTGACTGCCCAAATGTATACCTTATATAGAGGGAGTTTAATTTAGCTGAACAGAGCAACAGGAGGTCGCCTGTGATGTGAACAGACAAAAACTCTGAAATATATTCTTCTTCTTTTTTTTAACTAAGGCAAGGACTTTTCCCCGATGCAATATCCACAAGGGCAAGCTAAATCTAATCCTCACATTGTCATTTTCCTGTAGCCCTCAGCAACAGTAACACATGTACTGTGTTGTTGGTGGGGGAGAGATGGCTATGTCCCAGTCCTCCCCTTTCCTCTGCAAAGGCACCCTTATGGAGAAGTAAAGTGAATTGGGACACTCAGCGATATGACAAGGATAAGACCAAATAGTTTGCTATTGAGGGGAAAGGATGGTCCATAGTGTCTATTTCTATTGTGTCTCAATGTGTCTTTGTGTTGCACAGTCAGTAATGACTCACAAACACAAAGTATGCCTTTTCTGTCAATACACAACCTTTCTATCCAGGTAATATTGCCTAACATGGAATACTTAAAGTACTTGTACAAGAGTGAACTGTTCTGTGATGACTTGCCCTCTTACCTATAGTGCCCCTCGAAGCCAGCTAATAGCTAACTATGTAGTTTTCTACATGTTGTAGCTATTATGTTATCTACTAGGAGCTTAATGCATACCACCCATTGAACTGTTGTGTCCCCTCCAGCAAATATCTCGGTTCTTGCCTGTTTATAAGCTTTGAAACCTGCCCACCGTATTAGACTGACATGCAACACACTACTATTTATTGAGATTTCATTGTTGTTTTAACACAATTCATGCTATCACAAAAAGTGAATAAAATACAAAACCCAGTACATGTTTGTAAGGATATGCCTTCGCTTTGAACATAGCTTTTTCTTTATTGGCCGGAATTATACATATCCCATCGGAAAAAAGATAATGCAATACATTCACTTGAACTTAAGTTTTGTCAACAAAAGCACATAGTCAAATTTGCATTTTCAATTGAGTCGGTCATAGACTTCCATATCCACCCTCACTGTTTTGGAATGTCCTGTCAAACCCTGGTGCTACCACAGACGTAGGTGAAAGCCTCAGTCTGATGTAGGAAGGTGTTGCTGGGTTCAGAGCCCTTGGTATTACTGTCCTCTAAAGGTGGAAAGGAGGACTTCAACACACCTGTATTCAGCCCAAGGGTCCTGAAATTGGCAAGAACAATCCATTTTCTTCTTTATTTTACTGTCCTCCACAGGTTTGTGTCTTTTGGCAGTGTTTATACATTTTCTTACTGTTTCTCTCATAATCGGATCATATTTGTTTTTATAATTTAATTTTCACGAGATACATATTGTGAATGAAAGTGTTAGAAGAGAGGATTAGTGTCAAATTTTCAATAATGTTATGTAATTTGCCAATTTTAGAGTTTTGCTTCTATAACAAATCAATGTCTACCAGGTTAATATTGATTTCAAAGAGGATACTTGTAAAGTCTTTGCTTGGAGCCAACTGTATTACTTACAGAACCTGTTGTCACTTATTCAAGCACAGAAATGAAGAATGAGAAAGAAGATAGGGATGTAGTCGTTATTGAATTCAGAATGGAATCTCAGGTACTGGTTATGACGAGGTGTATGTGTTTCATTAGTGGGCTGTGTCCGTTTCCACTTCCGTATTTGTCGCTGTCACTTTATCAGCCTCTGTTGGTTGTGTTCAGTGGGTTTAATGATGATGCCGACCATACTTCAACAGGGTATAAATCTCAGGAAAGAAAGTATTGTTTTGCTGTAGTATTTAAACAAGACGAAGCGGTCCAGGAGGATAATGTCACCTTGCTTGATGTATTTTCTATGCACATGTGTAATTGTATTAATTTCATAAAACCTGTAATTTGCTGTGAAGTAGCATATGTCACATCTTATACTTTATACAGAATGCTTTCTGGATCCTATATTTTGTTTTATTATTATATAGCCTCATACTCTTTACTCTTGGCCAAAGCTTACATTTAAGAAAAAATCTTCACAAACCTCAAACAGACCCAAACTATTTTACTTTTGTAAGTAATTATAGGTGTAATTTAATAGAAATCTGGTAACACAGAGCACACACTTTAATAAATGTACAGTTTATTTTAAGTGTTATTTTTAAAAACCTTTCGATTTCCCTTAAATTTTACCTTCTGTTATAAGATCTAACAAGGAACTCAACTGAGTGGTGAAAATTAAGAGACCACTGCAACTTTTTCTTTCCTTTCAAAAAAAAGTTTAAAAGGGAAAGTTTTAAGTGAGGAACAGAAGTGGTCGCTTAATTTTAACGCTTCTGTTCCTCACTCAATAAATATATAAATATTTGGTCATATTTGAACATAACACCCAACTGTATTCCGTGATGCTGTGGTTTTCCTGATTGAACTTACAGATTCAGTGATTGCAAAATGTCAGTAGTTCTCTTTTTCAGAACAATTTTGATTACGAATTTGGAAACTATGTTTGGTTATAACATTTTTAGGGGATTTAACTACATGCATTGGAGAACATTTTATTGTTTTTGTATGCATTTACAAAAATTCCTTCATAATCATATTGTTTTTATTGTCTTCCCGATAACTTTATTTTACAGAGGATTCAGTCAATTTGATTGCACTGTTATTCTTACTTTATACAATTTAATTGTACACAGATGAATTGACCTGCACAACTGTTCAAAGGTTGGGGGTTTGAGAAACTGAAGATCTCATACAACGTTGTATTCTACTCCCTTCATAGAACAGTGCAAACTGGCTCTTCAGTTTGTTTGCAATTTCATGCAGTTGTAGCTTTCATTGTTCAGAAGACGAATAGATTCAAGTTTCAGAAGAAAGTTTTGTTTCTGGCCATTTTGAGCCTGTGATCAAAACTATATATCCTATTTAAAAGCAGCTGTTTCAAGCTACAAGAGTCTTTTACAACATTAACAATGTCTGCACTATATTTCTGATCGGTTTGATGTTATTTGACTGGACAATAAAAAAAGGATATAAGTGGCCCCAAACTTTTCAGCGGAAGTGTATATAATTTTTGGGGGGTCTCGTAAAATATCACAATTGTATTAATGTTTTCTGTCTTATTTCTGGATCTATCTTCCATCATTCACACTCAAGAAAACAATGTCATTTTTCTTTATGTAACTCTGTCAATTCCAAAACATAATAATTACTCTGTAATTTAATGACTCAGCTGGCTGGTTGAAATGTTTGTACTGCATTATCTTTTGCATATTAAGTCATGCAAATACAAATATAAGTCACCTATCCCAAATCCTAATGCATTTTATTTTTTTTTAATCTGATATTTCTTCCTTTTGTGTGTTGGTCAAATAAACAAACTTAAAAAAGTAATTGGTTTTCTTTTGGTAACAGGTATTTTTTTTCATAAAAAAATACTGATCAAAATTTAGAAGAAATCGTTTCAACAGGCTTTAAATTAGGGAGACGGTATAAGTTAATCTGATCCAATTAAATCAATGGTAAAGTTAAATCTGACAAAGCTGCATGCATACATTTAGACATATTTGAGTTGAGTGCTTCCTTGCTTGACAGAGGTTCAAATGTAAAATGTTTGTACTTGAGCAAGCCTTTTTTCATATGTTAAATTTAATTTATTTATCTATGTGGTCTATATTTAATATGACAGACTTCCAACATTCTAAATTATGAAACAATTTCTCTTCGTGAGACAACTAATTAATCTCCCAGTCTCCATGTCACTGCTGCTAGCTCCCATCTGCAGAAAACACCTGCATCTGCAGATGCACTCATTCATTATCCATTTCATTGAGACACTTCTATTCTGGTGAAAGGATGGAGGGAGGATAGAGGTGTGGGGGAGGGTAAAATTCAGGTCTTCCATGAATATTTAATTCCTTGAGAGACAAAGTAGAGTGGGTGAGGGAGAAGTGGGGGCCTGTAGCTTAACAGAGCTGCAGCGCAAACAGGCACAGCTGATGAGAGATAGTACATCTCTAAGCTCGCCTGCCTGCCTCATTCTGCCTCTGATGAGCCAAATGAAATGTTTTCAAATGAGATTCTCTGTAACATAATTCATTTAGGATCCGACATGATTCTTCTCTGCATAGCTAGATGTGCCGGGAAAATGATTTGCAGTCATTCAGTCAGCCCAATTGGTGTAGAAGTAATCTGGTGGTCTTGTGGGTTCATTGGAATATATTAGGGACAACGTGAGGACTGGTGTTTGTGTGAAGTAACTCAAATATTGGGTCTTGTCAGATGATTAATTGAATTTGTCTTGCCGTGATCCCCATGTTAATTAAATATAGAATCAAATAGCATGCATCAGCACAGGGAGGGTTGATGAATGGATTGATAGTGAACCATTTTCCCTCTGTACTTCCACTGGCTTCATATCAGTTATTTAGAAAACAAAGGTATTTGTAGTAAATAATAAAAGGAGACTATTATTAAATTACATTTCATTTTGATGTAGAATTTTCAGTTTTAGTTTGGCAGACGTTAAGTTCAGAGTGAAAAGTCACAGTCAGTTGGAAATAAAGTTTTATAGACAAAGGTATTTAATGAAAATTGGATTTGTATTGTCATATAAAAATGTCACATATGCATACTATTTATAGCTTTAACATTGCAGGCAGTAGAAAATAGTTTACACTGAAAATATTCATAGCAGTCAAAAGCATATTTCTAATAAATTCAGACAGAAACATTCTTTTACATGTCAGTTCACTATGGTTCTGTTTTTGGCTGTTTAATATATTATATTTTTCCTTACTACAATTTGAATGGTAAGATTTTCCTGGAGTTGGTTTCCTTAAATTCAGCCGAAAACCTGCATATCTACACATCTACAGTACATCAGGTAAGATGTATGCATGTTGTCCTAGAGGTCTTTTCTGCCCTTTTACGCTGATTTCTGCATTCATGGAAGACGTGGTGCCCTTGTTGTATTTCACTTAAGCAGATATATAATTGGAGAGTATTGCCGTATGTTTAGCAAAAACAATAAATATCACCTACACCTACTGAAGTTGTTCAACAACATACTTACACGCAAGCGGGCAAAAGGTCAACTCAAAACACATTGAAATGCAGCACTTCACTCGAATGACTGTCATCCACCAGACACCGCACCGACCCAGCACAGTAAACCATGAATCAACACTCTGACAACCTCAAGGCTCTCATATTCTCTAGGCATTCCTATAGGTCCACGTTCATCTGTGTTGACACCATCGGTAGAACGGGCTGAAGTGAGTGGGAACGTCTCTGCAGATAACTTGTATAACTTTGTTGAAGCAATTTGCCACCGCCAGCATGGGGTCGGAGGAGTTCATTGAATTAGTCACCTGCAGGAAGATGGGCCCATGCAGACAGACAGATAGGCCACTGACAAGGGACGGAGAGCCAGAGACACAGGACAAATAAGCCCCGGCAAAATCAATACAGAATAATGACATTGCAGGGGTGCCAAGAATATCCCGCTCAGCATACAGAACAGTAAAGAGACACACTATACACACACACACCACCCTTTATTCTGCCAATTCCTCAGATAAGGTCTTGAGAGATATAAAGAAAAAAATGTGGGTTCACATTGTCCTCCAGTATGTTGCTGGATCCTTCTGCAGCACTAATCAGGAAGAGTGCAGTCATCTTCTGTAATGACCGTCACAGCTTCCTTTCTTTGCTCGCTGCTAAAATATTTTCAGATTCAAATGAGCGCTTACCTCTGAAGTTAGCTAAATCTTCTAAATCTTCTACTGCTGCCACAAGATAAGGAAAGAGAGTGAGAGAGGATTGCTGCCAGCCCTGCCAGCTTGCTATCACAGGACTGGAGCCTAGACTGGAGCCCATTCACCCAGCCACTGAGGAAAACACCAGAAATGATTGTTTTACATTTCAACACTATTAGGCGGGCCTGTGCTAACTCCTAGGGAGCAACATTGTGATCATGACTGTGTCACAAGCCAGCGGTCCTACAGAATGTTTCAGTTCAAACTCCTGTGCCTCCGTTCTCCCTCGTCCCTCCAACCTCCTCCAAGTTCCTCCCTCAATCCTTTCCACTACTCCAGGCCGAGGCAGGGTGCAAAGTGCCTCAGAGCCGAGCTATGGGAAGATCATATGATTATTTACGTTAACGATTACATTTGGGGCGATGACACATTGAGACGTCCATGTAAAACAATACAAGGATTTTAGCAATAATGTTCACCTATTAAGCCAAGATGTGATCACTGTTATCCATTTTCATTATCTGCCTCAATGTCATAGTGGTTGCTCTGGGTTTCTAAAACAAACAAACAGGGTAAGCGTGTGTTTAGGGAGAACCACGCTTATGAACCACAGTAAACCAGCAGGCATTACTGTCGTAACCACAACCTTACACTAGCTGTGTGACTGATTCAGGACCCTAATAATTTTAATCCTATCTGAAATTTAATCTTTACATTCCCAATCAGAAATGATCTATTAAATGTCATATTCAGCTCAACCCTGGATCCTTGAGCTCAGACTTTGGCTTTTTTCCTTTCAAACCTTATCTGGACTTTTATCTCAAATACATAATTTTAAGCAATTCACCCAGCTTTACAACTGAGAACTTTGACTCAATACACTCTGAAAGATGACTGACATATTGGCATCATCTTAATGCATAGCTGGCCAGTGGCATGTTGAGCGTTCGTTCTAGATATTATAATGAGCTGTCCTCTCATTGGCCAAACGTATTGTATAGTTGGCTTGGTAATAAACCATGCAAACAGGCCTTTACGGGAGCATTTTCATTTACCTTTCTGTTTAAGTCTAAGGGGGACACATTCTACTGCATTAGTCTAGGGTGAACATTAACCTGTAGGATACAAATATCTATAAGAAGTTGCAAATATGAAAGAGATGTAACCAATGATTAGTACTATAGTCCAATAGATTGCGTATATTAACTAGGTCAACCGTGGTGGCAATGGATAACAAACTATGCAACAGAGACTTGTTCTTGCTGTTGTAACAGATGTCTGGCTTTGAAAAAGCATATTGCAATGCATATTATTTGTAACATTGTACTCTGCTATGTGCTTGATTTGTTGTGTTTTTGTTGCTTTAATTCTGAACAAGCAAACGTAACTATGCTGGTGCATAACTGAGAAGCAAATAACTGAGTACTTTTATCTTTTCTATATGCATCATACAGTAATTCAGGAATCATATTCTATGGTTGTTTCAAACACATATTAGTGCATTGTTTTCCTGCTAAGTAGTGCGTGTACCGTTATCCTCAACTACAGCAGTTATGACGCCCATCTGTAGTTTAACACAGTGAGATGAAATGATAAAGTATCTTTCACCTGCTTCTGAATAACAGTGACTGGGGTTTTCTGTTCACACTCTAAGCCTCACACACCACAGGGATCAATACCAAACCTCTGATAACGATCTTTCAATGAAGTTGATGATCATTGGCCCCCATCTGGGCAGTGATTTGACGTAAACTCAGCACTCACTGGCAAAATGACAGTCCACCACACAATGCACCAACTACGTCACACAGCTTGATTTAAGGGATGGATATAATCCCAGGAAAGTGTATTTGGTGACCGAATAGGATTGGGATTCCCAGACAGATTTGATTATAATTATGACAAATTATTAAAATGTTCTCAACATGCTTAAATAACAGTCTATAGTGGGCAGTCAGGACCTTGTGAAAAACTCAGATTATTTTTTTAAAGGTTTTTAAATGTAAAGAATGATTGGGTTAAGACAATGACATTGTAATCTAAAAATGTTACATCACCTATAAATATCTTTCTCATAAATGCTCTGTCATGTGAAATTGTCATAAGGTGAATTGACTGAACAGTTTCATAAGATAAAAAAAGGACTAATATGCGGTTGAGTCTGGGTTCCGTATTGCACTGACCCATTCTGCTGTCCTCGATGTTCTCTGGGCCAGAGCTTAAGATCCAAATCACATTCTGAATGTGTGTTGCTACACCTCTACTTCACCCACATGATGGTTACTGCTCTCTCTTTTTTCTTGCTCTCTGTTGCATTGGTGAAATGTTTATGTTGAAACTGGATTACCGATATATGCATTTTATATTATGTAATACAATGCAATTTGAAGTAGCCTACAGATTAGGCCAATGTGTATGGTCAACTGATTTTAGAACACGCAATGTTAAAGACACACTGTAACCTACCTGTGTTTAATTTCGATCTAGTTGCCTAGTGATGAGTGAACAGTGGAGTTATGAGACATTAAATAATAGTTTTACCATGTGCAGAATCCTCCCTAAAATGTCCTAATTCATTAGGTCTCTTTTGTCCTACTGTTACGGAATTTCCTACCAGTGTCTTTAGAAGACTTTCTGACCCTGGTGGTCTTTTATCAACTTGGGGACATTATATCATCTACCACTTTGCAAATGCTGGCTGGATATCCATTCTTTGTCCAAGTTTAATCTGTGTCTGAGCCACCACCCCATAGGGATTCAGACTGGTGGGTTGTGATTGTCCCATAGTTGGGCAAAGACTTGTAAATTAAAATCACTGCCTTTTATAATTGTACCATAAAAATAAAAATGTCTTTGATATAATTAAATTGTCAAACTGACAGGTAACCTCACTGATTCATTGTGTTGGCTTGCATCTCTCCTGTTCCTTCATTTATTGTCATGTAGTCAGGAATGTTTTTGGGCTGTGGCTGTGCATTTTTTGTTTTAAGTTATCGCTTTCGCTAAAGATTCAGAAACATCTTCCTGTGTGGTTCACATGATGTGAAAGTTATTTTTCTCTATACTCTGTTTATATACTGTAGGCTAGATAGCTCCCCAAACTTTTTTTTGCCAATCTGCTGCTCTCAAGTGCTCAATGATATAATTTAGCATATCTTTATGCTTCCAATAGATATATAGAAATCTGAAGGAACAATATCTAAAATTAAAACTACAGCTACTATTTAAAAAAAACACATCCCAAAATAACTCATATGGCCTCTATATTTCATAGACTGAATGAAAATCTGAGCACAATTTCACAGTACTATTTCACGATTTCGATGGAGTCATCTCGGCATCCACACTGTAATTGAGGGGGCAGCTTTTGTGAATAAGATCAGCACTTCCGATGGAAATTAAAACTGTATCCAGTTTCTATGGAGATATAGAAACTGATAATGGCTGTACTTATTGGCTGCCTACTGAAGCAAAGATACTTTCCCTAAAGTCCATAGAAGATGGATAAGAATCCTCTACATTTATATGATTTGTTTATTTATTTGCATAGCCTCACCCAGACCACATATTGTATGCACATACTGTGCCTTCTGAAACAAAATGTATGAGTTGGGATTTTCTGAAATCCCCAGTCTGGCACGTTAAAGTATTTTGTAACAGTCATGTTTATGCAAAATAATGTACTTGATTAACCAAGCGGATTTCAAGCCAACAGTGGTATACTTTTATCAGCAAAGTTGGAGCAGGGACACGTTTAAGGACGAATATTCTCCCCCTTTGGAGTGGCTGAAAGCAAGCTTGCCTGCACGTTGAGGTCACCCACCCCTCCGATTTGGGGCACACATTGGTGTTACTATTGGGTTTAAAGGGGGTATGGTTGCACCCGGGCCCATGGTGGGCAGGGGGGGCATGCTTGGTCTCTGTCATTAAAGTATTTTGTATTTTTATTTTACATAACTTCTTTCTATTCTGTTATCACGATCAGAGGCCACTACATTTCCGTCTGGATTGGGCTTCACATGCGTATATATATATATATATCCAGATGTTGTGTAGCTGGTGTGGTGGGAGGGGGGCAGGGGGCGGGGGGCAGACGCCGTCACTACGCTGCGCCAGTGGATCCACATGAGAAAATCTTTCATTTGTATGTAGGACATTCAAGATTAACTTTGAGTATCTGCCAAAAAATTTAGAAGCTATATCTACCAGTTGATGTAACTGCTTTCTCAAAAAGAGAATATTTTGGTTTAATTGAGATTTCAAATGAATTTTCATGAAATATATATGGTAACAAATTAATAGTATAGCAAATGTAGCAAATTATTCCTTAGAGTCGCATAATATAACTTACCTACAAGATGTCCTGTTTGCTGAAAGCCAGCCATGCATTGAGCTACTCCAAAACACCACAATAAACAGTGTGTCCATATTCTAACATTCATTTAAACTCTTATACAGGAATACAAATAACTAATTTTATCACAGGACAAACTGCATCGTTTTTAGAAATGTGGCTGTTTATCAGGCAGCAGCAGCTCTGTGCACACGGGACAGGCTTCAATTAAATTAAACGCAACGTATCGATTTCTCAAACATGTTATGGGAAGTATTTATTAAAAACAATCCTACAGTACATGCTCCCGTTGCAGACTGTACACAACTATTTGCGTTGCCTTTTAATGTTCTGTGGTAATACATTTTTGGGATTTCCGAGTAGGATTTGTTGATTGCTTGTTGTTCATGTAATGTGCTGAACGAGCAAGTACTGTACTGATTAAAAAGATGTGTGTAAGTCGTTTCTCTTTCCATTTCTCTCCCACCAACAGCTAACCAGAGGATGGCTGAGAGCTGGTTAACTGATAAGCCACAGGCTCAGAATATTGTCCAGCATATATCCTAATCTCTGAATGTCTCGAGAATAACACAGTATATTGTTCAATAACTCAACCGACATGTTTACCAACGGGCTGACTGACAGCTAACATCACTAACCCTGGTGAAGTGGGCATTCAAATTGTACTGCTTTCCTTTCTGTCACATGCAAAACTAAATGAACAGCTTATTGGGAATGTGTTTATGGTGGTCCATGGTTACATCTGCACCCAAATCCTAACGCATACACCTAAAATACGAAATACGCCTTTCACGAGGAGGGTCATCACATCTTTTCTAGACCTTGGATAATTGGGTTAAACTACTCTTAAAATCTTGCTAATTTAGGTGAATGGGGTTTGGATGTCATTTAAAAAAAAATATTTTCACCTGCCCGAGTGTGACGTTAAAGATAGCATAGTTCCTACATCATTTTTTTATGTACTTAAACATTTTAGCTGCAATACAAAGCTCTTTCTCTAGAGATATAACAATGACAGACATACTATTAAGACATTGCTAAAAACATTTGTACCTGTTTCATCTAAGCTTCATGCATGGTTTTCATATTGGAACGTATACCTCACAAAGTGCTCTATTTAAATCTCCACTTTTTCTTTAAAAGGCAACTGTAATTTAAACATTTGGATATTGGGACTTTTTTAGTGAATAAAGTAGTCTTAAATTCCCTTTCATATCAGTCAGTTTACTTGATCGACTTTGCGGTTGCAACTGACCAGACCCAAAGAACTGACCACCAGACCCAGCAACTTACCAATCAGTGACTGGTGATTATGGACTTGAATTATGTTCTATCAAATGTGAATATTTTGGTAATGTGATACCTCTGCATAAACATTTTTTTTCATCCTATCTGAAAGTGTTCTGAATCTTTGCATTTGTAAGCAAAATAAAAATTATCCTCTGAAAATGTCTTCTGATGCCATGGGCCACAGACAAGAGACTGGGCTAAATAATAATATGTAGCATTTGTACAGATAGTGGGGATATGCAGGCACAGCCCCCAACATCTTGACACCACAGCCCAAACTTTTGAAATGAGTGTAAGAACAACTGGTTTGTATCAATTTGTGCCTCTGCCAAGCTAGTTAGCTCACCAAGCATGTCCGGTTTCCTTGGTTAACCACTTCTCTTGCAGTTTGGTCAGCATAACTGTGAGTGAACAGTGTCCAGCAGCCGGGGGCAAAGAACGCCTTATACCAGTATTCAACTGTAGCTCACCAATTAGCAACTTTCCTTGTTCTTTGCTAAAATTCTGAACCCATTCCAAATTATAATCAAATTGTCCTAAATCTGAAGTTGCCTAATCCCCAACACATGGTCCCAGATTCTCCAAACAGAGAATTGCTGTCTTTTACACACAGTACAGTATATTATGCTATGATTTTCTTCAATGTACTAAGATTGTGTGATCTTGCAGACATTCTCAGCTTTGATTTTGATGAGCAGAGACTGTGTGCAAAGTGGAGGATCCTGTGTCCGATTTCTTGTTATTGCACAGCAAACTGTAAAGTTATTTGAGGGATTAGAATGCCCATGATATGACATACAGTTTTACTGTATGATAATGTAATGTCCTAGACATGTAAGTCATCTGTCAAGAAAATGCTAAGCCTTTTAGCTCTCTCTCACATTTTCGGCATTTAAAATCGAACTGTTACGCAAACTATTGTTAATGCAAACTATTATCAATGCAAACTATTACTTCAAAATGTTTTTGAAATAACCAAACCTGATGCATTGCAGTTTAGTAAAAAGAGGTTGTAATATTTCCCTGTAATACGATGGGCAGGTGGAGGATTAAACAAACAAAAAAGAAAACACAGTCAAGTCCACAACCTCTCCATAGAAAACATGTTACATTTGTTGATGCAAAGCAAACATGTAGGTCGAGTGCAGTGGGCAGTGGGTCAATCTATTCAGCATACTGTTGACGTTCCACAGTTTATTACTGGCCTACTGTGTTCAACATTTTTTTTTCTTTATTGCTTTTTTTTATAAGAAAATGTCTGCTTAAAAAATGTATATTATAGAGGATATTCCTTTTTTTCTTAAAAAATATTCTAAAAAATAATTTATACACAATTATATTACACGTCATGATCCTCTGGCTTTTGTTAAGCTGAACATAAAGGACATTTTGTTATTTTGTTGCAAAAGATGTTATAGAATATGCATTGAAACAACAAACATAAGTTCCTACAGCGTAGCAAAAAAAAGAATGCACAGACTAAATATACATATATTAAATTCATGCATACATACATACAGTACATTACAGTGCCATGCGTTCACAGTCTTTTTAGGGAGTCAATGATTTCAGTTAGCAATTTGTTCCCATTAAATTGAATGTTCATGCCTTTTGCTAAACATATATGACATGGCTTTTACAAAACGCAGTTACACCAACAGCAGGTTTTTGTAGCTAACCTATACCCCTCAATTTTGAGTTACTATGTCTTAAATGTAATACAGTTGCCTCTTGCTATTTATGCAAGAGAAACATTTAGGATTCATAATCATCACGGACAAGAGATTTGAAAATGATATGAGTGTTTTACTTTGTTAACATTTTCAACATGATTTATATTCTTGCTATCTTTGAGACAAAATGGCTGACTCTAGTCTTTATTGAAGAGGTCGATTTCTTGCATGAGGCAGTGGATTCCATTAAACCCATTTATTTCACTAAAAGAGTTGGAAAACACACTAGCAATTTAAACAGTATCTCATTAACTAGCGAGCTATAATTTCATACTGAAGTACAAACTGCTAATTTTTTACTTTAGTTAAATATTTAGGCCTACGATGTGATGCTTTCAGTATGGTTAATTGTGCTAACCATTTTACTCCTGTAAACTTCTCAAACTTTTGGTCCAAACACACGCAAAACTGCTTTAGCCGTTTTGCTGGATTTATTTGTCCTGTTCAGTAGGTACATCAATCTTTCAAGCAACATACAGTGTAAAACAGTGATGCCATCCCCAAGTCCTTACATTTATTTATGTATAACCTACATCCAGCCACATCTGTTTGCATGAGGCATTCTGTCACATGCCACAAGCTACTCTAAGATGATCAGAGGACAGTGATGACTATCTCCTGCAGTCTGACCCTGTGACCCCATTACAAAGATCTTATCCAGTGTCATCATCAGACTTTCCTAGGTAATGCACTTGGTTTCCCCCAGAGGAGAGGGGATCCGTTGTGGCCTCACTGGATCGCAGAGAGGTTACTGAAGGAAAACGGTGACATGAAGAGCTCTTAAGGACAAGCGATAGACAATGTAAAGCCATTGTAATACGGATAGACATCACTAATGGTTTATTAAACTAAAAGGCATTGCTTTCAGCTTAGAACCAATAAAATGTATTTTCTATGTGACAGTAATTACGAATTTACCAAGAAAATTCTAATGAAAAAAAATTTGCACAGTGAATATTTTTTCCTTCTATTTATTTGCCACCATAGTTTTCACTTATTTTTGAAGACTACGGTAGCAAAGACTCATAATCATCTTGAAATAACGGGCCACTGACAGCATATGCCTCATCAACGTTCATGACATTCAAATGATTTGCAAGACACATAACATCTGAGGCAAGTGAAAACTGAAAGCTAATCCTCAAACTCTGCTGTGAACCATCCTTTAAGTTTTACTGGTTCAAATATGCCCTTTCTGACCTATTTAATTGATCCGCTATGACCTGTAGGACATGCATAACTGTTATAAAATGACGTACCTTGCTGGCTAAGAACGGATGTGAAAATGGAACTTGAGCCGATATATTTGTCTTCCTGTAAAATTGACCAAGACATTTGTACCCACACAATGTAATGTGCAAGATCATTCTTCATAATGGACACAGTGTATGCCATCTGCCCAGTTCAGCTGTTCACTTCGGTGTACAAAATAAAAGAGTGGAATGTACTGTGGGGATTCATTCTCTCTGTCTACATGTACTCCTAAACATATTCAAACAATGGATTATTCTGTCTTTGACTCTCTTATTCTGTCTTTCGCCAATTCTACCATGAGGACGTTTTTGATGGTGAATGAGTGAGTGCGTGCGTGCGTGTGTGTGTTAATAAGACAATTTCTAGAAAACCATTTTAATTTAAATTCGACAACCATCCTGGAGGTAGACATGGCTCTCATTGTCATGCTACCATGCTTTTCTCATGGTACTGTAAATGTACAATTGTTAGAATAAGGTGTAGTGTTCACCTAGATGTTACACTGTGAGAGAAATGCAGGCTGTTAAAGTTTCCTCCTGGTCGTGTGCATGTGTCTGTATCAACAGCAGAGGGAACCATAAACCGACTGTGCAGATAAGATACACTGTCCCACCCGATTTGAAGGTGCAGCTGATCTACGGGTCCGATCTGGTCTGTTCTATACTCTGGACAGCATGACTACTGGCTGTCTGTCTGGGTCATGGCTGCTGGCCTATGTCTCCCCCTCTCCTCGCTCTGTGGGCCGGTCAGATCTGACCCCTCTGGCCCTGCGAGGTGCTACAACACATGGTCCTCCTGGCTTTAGGACATGCTTCCAACACCTCACCTACCAATCACTGAAGACCGCCATTCTGATGCTCGCCGCTCTCCCCTCACAGACACACCCTCTCAGACGTTAGTCACATGATCAGGATTCTCTCTGACTTCGATGCACTCTATCTCCTCCCTCTCCCTCACCCTCTCTCTCTCCAACATCTCCCGCTCCCTCTCTCGTTCTTTCCGTTTTGCCCGTTTCTTTTTCTTGTGCCTTTTTTTCGATGGGGGGAAAAACGTTAGAAACACAGGCAGGATGACAAAACAGTGAAGCACTGTGCAGCCTGCAGTGAGGAGGGAGCACTTGAACAGCGTGTAGGTCAGGTTGGAAGGCACAAACACCAGGGGCAACATCCCGATAACGAAACAGCAGGCGTTTTGTAAAATGGCCGCCCCGTGTTCCTCCAGAGAGATCTTAATACACTGGGTCCGGGTGTGCTCGGTGGCCAGTACAAAGGTGTACAAGTGGGGTGCACAGTGATCCATGGCAAAATTGAGAGTATAAATAAGGCACAGGATAGAGATGCTGTCCATGTGTACATTCCAGAGGGTCATGAGACCCAGAACTCCCAGCTCTACGGAGGTGACGGTCAGGATCAACCAAAAGTTCCCTAGAGGGTTGATGACTAGAAAGAAGGTGAGGATGAGGATGGTGAGCACGCTGAAGGCCGATGTGATGATGGGTGAGACCACGGAGGAACTGTAGCGGTCCATGAAGACGAAGGTGGGGTTGAAGACGATGAACTTGATGTTGTTGATGAGCGAGAGAGGACGGAGCCTCTCCAGCAGCTCCACCACCTCCTCCCTTGTCTTCTCTGTGGTCCGTGCCACCAGATACATCCTGGATGCGATGATCTCCATCTCGTCACCGTCCGTCTTGGACAGAATGATGTCCTCCATGAAGTGCTGATACTCTGGGCTGCGCAGGAAGGATCCCTGCAGAATAGTGATGAAATCACTTTTGGTAGAGGCGCTCACGTTCACCACCTTCAGATACTGAAAGTAGTTATCCATCCAGGAGATCTTGTTGAAGCCGTGGCTCAGCGTGGTCAGGTGCTCCTGCACCGTGGAGTTCCAGTACTCTATGGGCTCATAGATGTAGAAGCCGATCACAGGGCTGTAGTTACTGAAGTACTTCTGCTGTGTCATGGCGTAGGAAACGCTGGGCGTGTTGCTGGCGAGGAGATTGACTATGTTGGATCCGTCGCTGATCTGTAAACATCCCATGAAGGAGAAGGAGGCATATATCAGATAGAGGATGACCACGAAGGGCTTGACGTAGGTGTTGGTGATCCACTCCGTGTAGTGCTCCCGCAGGAAGTGCTGGATGAAGTGGTTCTGGTAGGGCACGGTTTCGTGGTGCGTGACGTGGTCGTGGCCGTCACTCATCATGGTCTTGAACCAGGTAGGCTGCCGGTCCAGGTACTCCACTGAGGGGATCTTACAGCAGAACACACTGTGGTAGCGATTTTGTTCCAGCTGACCAGCAAACACCAGGCAGGAACCATAGAAGGAGAACACGTAGAAGTAGTTGACCAGGACGGCAACACACATGCTCTGGCAGAAGATCTTGACCGATTCGATGTTGGTGAACGGGCTGGCACCCATGCCAAAGGTGATGATGTAGAGGGAGCTGGTCATAGTGTAACACACCATCACGTCGGCAAAGGCATCCGCCACACGCTCCTTGAAGGGGAGGCTTTCTCGTGTCCTTCTCCAGCCTGCCAGGAGCTCAAACACTCCTTTGGTTCCATGACCTGAAATAACAAGAACACATCATTTATTAATGATGTGTTTATTCATTCATTATAATTCCAGAGAATACACATTTGTTATATTTTGTATCAGTGTAATACCTCATTAAAATGTTTACGTGGAAAAATTGACTGTTACAGACCCGCTAAGACATGGGGGTTACAGTTTTCAGACATATCTGTCTGGGAGCTGCCTGTCATTTATAGGTATAGATATGCAAAGCATATCTTACTCCTAAATAGTTTTTCAGGAGCTGTGGATTTGCCTTGTCCACATCCTTTGTATCCATACTGTTTTAAAGATTTTCGGAAACATCTGCCAGTCTGATTCCTTGCTCTTGACAGCGTCATACATTTAGACTAATTTAACACAGGAAAAAAATAAGTTAATTAACTCTAAAGGATTACACCAATATAATGAGTAAGGTGGATTGACTTGGCTTGCTTTTAGTTTTATTAAGCTGTGGTGTAGGTCAATTAGATTGTTCATCTAGAAGATGTGGGGGAGGGTCACGCTGCATGCGTCTTTGGTACCTGCACCTCTTATTTTCTACTTATCTGACATGAAAATACACATGGCATTTATGGCCCTGGTTAACATTAATATGATGTATGACACGCAGGCAGGAAATGGATAACAGCCATGGGCCCATCTGGGAAAATGTCCCTGCTAATAGCTCATCTAGAATGACTGTGAAAACATCCTCTATTACCAATACCTTGGTCTGATATCATGTAATTTCTCTTACCCAGAAGTGAAATGATCTTGTGACAGTCTATAATTTTCTGCCCACTAGCGATTAGATGTCATTACGTGAATTTAAGAAACATACAAACTCAATCAAGTTGACAGGGTCAGAGTTTCCAGCGGTCATGAATTTGTGGATCGCAAAGGACTGGTCGATATCCAAAGCATTCCTTGTGAATTGCCAAACACTATAAAAAGCCTTGCGTTCCTACCTTTTCAATTCCTCCTGCACTGTTGCTGATAGGAGCACTTTTCTCTAATGCCCTGTGCGGCGGGTAGGCAAGTTGTTGCCATTTCATGTGTCTCAAAATACAACTTCAGCCCACGCGGCAGGCACTCACGGAAAGCCAATGAAGTACAGGCCTGCTACATAACACTAGCCAACTGGATAGATCACTGTGTCTGCTGCTTCTCCTTGCAGCTGGCAAAAACCATACTGTGAGATTTCAAAATGTCTAAAAAGCATGACTGAAGAGAAAGACTATCATGAAACACTGCAAATTGACTGTTTATTTAGGTGTGTTCACGCTTTATTTATTCGGCACTGTCGACAGATTCTACAAACACTTCTAGAAGCCATAAAATGCCCTTTTCTACACCAATGACTTTCAGACATTGGGCTGGGTCCGACACACCTGCTGTATCTTTAAGGGAAAGCTGGTTCCACCTTTGGGGGGCCAGCACAGAGAGGAGTTTTGACAGGGCTGAGCCGGGCAGAATAAAGAGCTCGGTAAAGATGGAGGATTTAAGCGTAGCCTGAACGTAAATGGGGCAGTCTCCCCTGCGGGCACGCACAGTGTTATGGTAGTGGAGGCAAGCTTCAACAGAAAGCCATTGTAGCATGCAGTGCAGAGACATGGGCGAACTTGGAAAAGTTGAACAAGAGACCCGATGCAGCATCCTGGAAAAGCATCCAGGGTTTAATGGCACAAGCAGGGAACCCAACCAACAGTGAGTTCCAGTAGGGCAGACGTGAGATGACAAGTGACTGGATTAGTACCTGTGCTGCTACCTGTGTGAGATCAGGTATTACTGTCAAAATGTTCCTGTGTAGGTCCTGAGTTGCTCAGTTGGTGAAGTGTGGCTCCATCAAAGTCAGGGTCGGGGCTTTATTTCCACAGGGCCAATACAAGATTGTATGCTTTCCCTACTTGTGAAGTTGAAACATTTTCAATACTTGCTACAATGCTTGACCCCTGCAATAAGTACATGAATTATGAAAATGTATCTAAGCATGTTACTGAATGACCCAAAATACACCAAACCTATTTATAATTCATCAGTCTAATAATTGACCATGTCTCTTTGCACATTTTTGTTTTCCTTTATATCCATTTTTTATTATGCGGTTTTGAACAACATCAAAACGATCGTTAGAGAAATAGAAAATTTGATTCTGATTTGAAATAGTTTTACAATATTAAAGGTGCCATTTATAATATTTCCACTATGGAATAGTATTTTTACAGGAATTGGGGGAAAAAAAGTAAAGTAGTGCATTTCATAAATGATTTGTTATTGTAGTTGGATTCTATTCAGGAGCTTTTGTGTTGCCCCAATGTTTTTGTTGTATTTTTTGGTCCTAGCTGTAGTGCAGTGCTCCCTTCTATGAGCTTTGTCAACCGCCTTCGCCTACTCTTCAAAACCTTCTGCACTCGCACAACTCAGACCGAAAGAGTTAGCAAGCGCCCAGCACAGTCAGGGTCCAGCAGTATTGCGCAAAAGAAAAAAAATGACCAGTCCCAAAGAAATAATGATCTAAAGCTCAAGAGAAAACTAGAATAAACACAGACATTGCTTTTCAAAAGTTTGAGGAATACACAGACTGATTTGGAGTTGAAAAGTGACGCTGAGTTGCCCATGTTTCTTCTCGACAGGTAAGCAAGGTACTAAGGATAGTAGCAAGCTAATATGTATTCATAATCAGCAAGCTATCAGTAGATAACTTTAGCTACCATTTTGATAAACATATGTTGGTCAGAGTCTAATGAGCATGAGGAGGGGCTGATTCATCTGTTGTTTAAAATACAACGTAGCAGCTTGGAAACACAATAACTTGCTAAAATATTTAGTGGAATGCAATGTTGCCGTGCTCATTTAAAAAATGAATGCTAACAGTAGTAGCTAGCCAGTAAAATCTGGTGACACCAAAATGATAACAAACGCTTTAATAATTTGCCTCTTTTAGTGATGGTGTCATGGTTTCAAGCTTCAGTAGCTAATGCTTTCAGAGTAGATTCATGTTGGATATTAGTAGTAAGGATCATGCTTCAGGACCATAAAGATGCCTTGGAGCCAGAGAGAATGGATGAAAATATAAACCTTCCTCTGAAAAGGAAAGTGGCTTGGACGTTAGGTAACTGACTTCACATTAAACCAACCTTTTTAAAATCCCATTGCCAAGCTGGCATCGAAAACAAATTGCTGCCTGACCTTTGTTTAAATGTATCAACAGCAGATAAAGTGATGGCTAGAGTCCATTTAGCATGTTTTTGCTTATGTGTGTCTACTGCATGACCATATAAATCACTGTTGCATTTCCTTATAGTGCCTGAGTGCTGTGTTGGGCAAGGACAGGAGCACGACTGGCTGCTTGATTCATTAAGTCTGATGCAATGCCCAACTTTGGCACACATGGAAGATTCCAGTTGAATATTGATTACTTTAAAGCATTATTTGAAGCATTCTGCTACTTTAATAAGACACAACCATGTGACGCATGGAATGTAGGATAATTCATATTTAGGGGTGAGAATACTCTACCTCTTAAGCTGACAGTTCATCTACAGTTTATCACTATACATTCATCAATCAAGCAAGAGTCAGATATTTTAAGTTATACAGAAGAGGTCCCTCTCCACAAACAAATTTGGCCTCAGCCTGGAATTGATTTGATCTGTAGCACAAACCAAGCATTATAAAACACACAAATATGGTATAACAGAAATGTACTTTTTGTATGTAAATTAATATACATACATTTGAATATGTCCGGCTTTGTTAGGCCTGGTTGTCCAGGGCCTTTTTTTTCAAATTGAAAAAAAACATATATATTATAAAAAAAAAGAGATCAATTTTATAATTCCAATCTTGCATTATGTCAATGTAGATGTGTGGGCCGCTAACGTGTACATTGACATTTTCCGCATGTACTTTAATAACCCTGTACTTCCTGTGCTAGGCAGGGCGGATGGGTGGGGTAAGCCCCCAATGTATTGTGATCCTAGTGATGCCTCTGTGTCCATCTACAATCATACACACAAAGTATTACGTTTGTAAAGTCCGGAACGAGATAAATGTGTCAACGTTTTAATCCACATAACGGCCATTAAGCATGTGCTTCCTATTGACAATGGGATACATGCTGTGAAAAACACACTTTTTTTTCTCGATCTGATGTAATTTGTCTGTCTATAATGTACATAAAAAATTCACTTTGACGTAAAATTACCTGTTTACTTATAGGTTTTAGGAAATCTGTAGATTCCTTTTTTTAATTGTAGATTAATTTCTGTAAATCACTCCAAAAACCTGTAAGGATGTAGCCGACCACCAGAGGGAGGCAAAATTAAGTTTATTTGAGAAACTGCTGCTTGACATAGAAATGTCATTCTGACATAATATGATGGGAAATTAATGAAGTAACTCAAATTAACATCACACAAGTTGTTTGTACCCTAAAAACATTTTTCCCCACTTCCATTCAAAACACATGATACTACTCCAGGCAGTTCAGCAGACACTGTCACATCCAGTATGTAATGAACAATGCATGACAAGAAATGTCAAAGAACCCAACTCAATGTAACACAAGGTGCAAAAAAAATATATAATCAAAAAGGCTGAAAGCATGACTGCTTTGTGTTGATGAGCTTTCGCTGTAGACTTAAAATGTTATTCTGGGAATGTTAAAGGATGAAGGCATTATTGAAAAGACAAACTTACAAACGCATAAGCTTCAGAAAGGGAGAGGAGTTGATGTGCAGCTTACACGCCATCCCAGCTGTAGCAGTCACATTCTGTAGAACCGTGCTTTTGGTGGCACATATATCATGGAATATATGGCTTCAACCCAGACCATTCTGCCAATAAAACTAATCTAATGATCTTTTCAAATCTCCTTTAATGAAAATCTCATCATTGTACTATTGCCAGAGATAGATGTACGACTTAGCCATGCAGTCAGACACACTGTGACCAGCCAGGCAGCCACACATATCTGGACATTTAGAGCCAAAAGGAATTGGCTACAGAGAGACCCACATGCCACTCTCTCAGGATAAGGGAGGCCCTTTATGTTGTCATTCTGCACATTATCTTGACGAAAACATCCCATCCTCACGATGTCGCTCGCCACGATAAGTTGGCCGGAGGACAACATCGGAAGAATGATCTTTGAAGTAGAGTGGCGTGCCACGTGGCAGTGGCCAATGGTGCCCCAGGAGGAGGCAGGCAGTTTAATGAAAGGTTGTTCCTCATGTCCTCCCCAGCTCCCAAACTGGTACAACAATCCGCTGAGCTCACGACGACAGTTTGTCATTTGCCTCTGGTGGACCATTTCCAGCTTGACACCGAGGACCTGGAAATCCTTAATGGACAGAGTGAGGACATCACTGTGCCGGAGTCTCCTCAACCTGAATCATTAAACCAAATTACAGTGGTAAAACTGTAGTGGTACACGGACAGAAAATACATTGATCTCACGTGAGGAAAAAACACGCCTCCATGGATTTTTAATACCCCGGGGTTTTGAAGCGGGTCGATTCTTCACGAGTGACATGACAGAACGAATATTGCACCGAGTGTTTCGTTTTTTTCCAAGAACGTATCAAACTCAATAAAAAGACAGATGAACTGTATAAAACATCTGCAGTCAAATCGAAGAAAAATGTCAAATTCCAATCCTGACCAAATCTAAGCTAAAGCCAAGGGTTTAGATAATTGCATGATATATAATAGGTCTCATTTGATTTCCCTTCGCACAGCAAACTAGCCCTTGCTGAACGGGATGTATAAGGTCATGCTCATTTACCGATCCTGTCTGTTCTGGAGTATGCCTTTTTTCCAACCCTGACCTAGTTAACAGCAGTTGTTCCTTTGTAGGTGAGCTAATCTCTCTGCAGTGGATTACAGATGCAGGGAGTGTAGCCTACAGTACCGTATGATCGGCGTGGAGTCCTGATAACAGACACACAAATACAGCTGCAGCCTAGCTAGCCCATACATGGGAATCACACGTGGTGCCAGACACCAGCGTTCAGCACTGCCACATCCACCCACTGTCTGCCCCGAGGCGTGGAGAGGAAAGGCCCAGCCATCTGGAGGAATTCACCACTAATGTTCCAAGGTGGAGGGATGTGAAACACTCACACCAACCGGTTCACACTCACAGCACTACGAGTACCATCGTTCCACTCCTTAAATCTGCAACACGGTGGCAAGCAAATCAAAGACCTGAAATCACGTTTCACACGCTGAATATAACCCAGCCAAAAAAGGCACATTAAGATATGAGCTTTTGCTGCACTGGGATAATCTTACATTCCCAAGTTCTTTGACAAGTCTCATTAAAAACACATTAATTTTCTTCTGTGGTGGTTTTATCTTCTTTCTGACTGTCCATTAAGTTAAGTGCAAATAAATAACCCAAAGGTGGCAAGATTTAGACCACTGTAAACAAAATCCAGTATCTGCAGTGAGTCTTCAAATTATTTAAATGGAAGAGGAATATAAACAAATAAAACGGGAGAAAAGGAAAACATCCCCTCCCCTGCAAAACTACCCAGCTCCTCTATTGGACATATTTAAATGAGAAACAACATTAGACTTATAATTGTGACGTTTAACTCGTACACTGTAATATGACATTCTGCAAGTAGGTAGGCTATTCTGAGTCTGCCACTGTATCTATCAAACATAATGTAGGTACATAATCTATTAATTATTTATTTGGATAGTTCTGTGACACTGATCTATATCTAGTTCACCTTTAATCAATTACTTTGACTGGTTGTCTGAGTTTGATTAAGGGTGACAAATTATGATTATAAGTGTGAATGCACACACCTGGCTTGCTCTGGAAAAGCCAGAATTGTCCCTTGTGTAACCACCACGAGTTATGTTCTGCAGAGACCGATAAACATTCTTACAGGTATGGAACAGTACATAGTAAAATGTATTCTCGTACTTCAAGAAAATAACTTGAACAACTTTGCATTATTGTCCAAGCATTGTGTTCCTGTTGGCTGAATGAAAAATGTACAAAAGGAGAAAAATTCATTTATTCTAGGTTGGTGTTTGTGTTAAATGCATATATGCATTCAATAATGTACATTGCTTTGGATCAAAGCTTCTACTAAATTATTTCATTTTAAATGTATACAATTACAAAGCATCTCAGTATCTTTCGGTGTGTTATTACAATGTTCAGCGAACACATGATATAGCAGACTGTGTTGGACATTTGATTTTATGTAATTTGGTTCCAACCACGCAACAATCCACAGAGACACGACTGGTGAGTGTGTGGGTATGTATGTCTGAGTCCGCCTGCATTCATTATCTGTCTGATGTTAGACAGTCTATTTCACCATTTCTCCATGAGACATTTACCTTAAGTATCAGGTCATAACACTACAGTAACAGTGACTAAAAGTCAAGTATTACTTTAGGTACATTCACCAATACTACATAAAAAATTATATGGTCACAAAACCTTTCCACCTTGCCTACATTTTATGGAGATAGTGAAAAAGTAATACTTGGTACTGAATACTGTGTTTGGGTCATGAGTGCAAAATAAACATTAATTGGATGAGGCATTTCCATAACATTTTATTGACACGGTATACAGGCTTTCAGATGTCATACTGGAAAAAGACCTTGATGAAATTGACTATGAACGTTAGAAAATCTAAACAGCAAGTCTAGAATAGAGTGAAACACAACATAGCGTAACGTTACTATCCACTGTCATTAAGACACCAAACATGGCACTTGTTCTCTTGGCATGAATAGGGCTTTGTAGGCCTATGTGTGATTAAAAATGCCATTAAATGTCTTCTGGCAACATTTTCTTTCCATCAACAAGACTACAACTCCGATGGGTCAGTACTTCCTGCTCAAGCACAGTTTGCCATGTCTGAACATTAGTCTTACATCATAGAACAACCAGGGTAAGTGCAGAGTTGAGAAACCATATATGTGCGAGTAAAGTTGCCTAAATGTAATCCATTGCACAAACGGTGAAACAGCACGAATTCACTCGTCAAACTGAAATTATCATTGGGAAAGTTATTTGCATTAAAAGTGTGTTAATGTATTGCTTTTTGTTTAAGTGAGATAAACGCATCTGCAATATCCAGAACATGGTGTTCACGGTGAAATATATTCTAGCTAAAAAGTGCATCTCGTTTGGAATACATCTCTACCAGTCAAATGTAATATTTTTTTTTTGAGAATGGTTACACAGAAAAAGAACGATTGTTTTGAAACGTTTCTAATCTTTCTTCTAAACATTATTTTGTGTTCTCCGATCACCATATTGCTAAGTAGGGATGTTCCCTATGCTGGAAGTTGTGGTATTTATTCACAAGACGAATACAAAGGAAACAGATTCTTCCACATCATTAAAATTTGGTTGTTCCAGTAGATGTTGAGGAAATTATATATTCTTATCACAATGTTTTTTATTGCTATCATTTGTAATTTCTACATTAAATAACTGAGCTATGGTTAAATTCTTATTACGCAGGAGTGTTGTCCAGAAAGGAAAATGCTTAAAGCTATAATTCAGAGAGTCCCTCCTACAGAGCCATATATACTGTAATTGATCTGGACTACGGAAAGAATGTGTGTGGAGGATGACTTTCACAAGGATGATCTAAAGGGATAAACAAATGTTTTGTCATACCCACTGCATACAACCTCATATGCCACCAGCATTCAGGCCTCAAAACAAACATTTTTAAAGCCTGAATGCTGATTGGTTGAAAGCTGGGGTATATAAAACTGTATACCATGGGGTATTGACGTCACTTAACATTTTTACTATTCACTGCATTTTTAACCAGTTAATAATGGCAGTAAGGCATCTTTTGTGGTATATATGTTCAAGGGGATTTGTGGTGTATTGGCAATATACCACACCCCCCTTGTCTCTTATTGCTTTAAACATAATTAATCCTGGAAGTTACAGTAAGACTGCAGACATTAATGCAACTTTGTAAAACATAAGCACAAATGCGCAAAAATACAGGTATAGACAATAAAGCCCCTATTCCACAGTGAGTGGTTCATTGCACTGCCTGGATGAACATGGAAATGCCATTCTTTTCTGCCGCACTGCTCTAGTATCTCTCTGCTTCCTGATCCAACACAGCAATAGGAAATTAATAAATAGCTGCTGGCTTAACGACATGTAATATGTCATGCTTGAGGACATTTGTGAAAAATATACAAATGGCTTTAATGTCTTTCTGAATGTTTTTCTTTCTCCTTGGAGCAGATCTTATCAGATTTGTGTATGTGTGTGTGTGTGTGTGTGGGGGGGGTGCATAAGAGAAATAGATTTAAATGAAACGGAGTGTGTGTGTGTGTGTGTGTGTGTGTGTGTGTGTACCTGCATGTGTTAAAAAGCCAGTGTTTGTGCATGCGGCAGGAAAGGCTGACAGAGAGCAGTTGTGTGTGGTTGTGTTCCATGTCACGCCGTCGTCAGCTCCCTGAACACCTTGAACATGTACGCCATGACCACGCACACAGACAGAAACGTGCCGTGACTTCTATAAAGGATGTGGGTTGCCTGCTGGCAGAGCTGCAGGTGTGTGTAGTGTTTGGATGAGTGTATGTGTATGTATGCACGTGACTGAATGAGTGTCAGTTGATGTGAGTGTGTGTGTCCGGGAGTCAAATCGTCTCCATTTGTCTGCGTTCGTATGCGTGTGTGCTTGCACACGTTCCTCCAGACATTAAAGCCTGTGACGGTAATGAGTTGGATCAATAAGCTGACGTACTGAGGAGCAGCCTGGACTCTACTACAGCGGCCAACCACGCCCACCACGGGTGTGGCTGGGTCACACGACATCCTAACTGAGGGTAGATGGCAGCTGCAGCACAGCGTCGACTCACAACGACTGGTCAAGGACCCAAGAGGGCTGACAAATTGGCCCAAGATGCGGATTAGCTTTGTGTGCATGTTTGCTATTAGCCGTATCAACGGGTAAATGTGGTAGACCCTATTTTAGGCTGGTCCACCTCAAGGTGCCGTAAAAACAAATGTTTGTCAGTCGTGAAAACTAGAAAATCTATTCTTCCCCACATTATTGATGGCTTGAAAATCTCACATTGGCACTTTTTGTTCGTTTCTATCAGCACATTCCAGACAACAGTAGATGGAATATAGACATTCTATTAAAAGGGCTTTTGGGGCATTATTCGACTTACATTCCTTCAATTAATTACATTTTAACTTCTTGATCCCCTCATTCTCCCTTTCCCACTTTCGCTGTAACCAACTGCTTCTGTTGCCCTGTCTCAACGGATTAGGGAGAGTTCAGTAAGATTTACTCATAGGTGTCAACTCCAAGCCATTATGTTGTTTTTTTGCCCACGTTATTCTTCCATCACTTGGTCAATGAGTACGAGGGCTTGTTCTCCAACCTGACCACCTCAGTTAGCTGAGCGCGATGAGATTTGGAAGTCCCTGCTGACGATCCAACCCAGCCCACAGGGGCAATCTTGGCTAATTTACATCACCCACGGGGCCTCCAAGCTACCCGTCAGGCTTAGAGGCTTATATCTAGATTGTGGTGGTCAGCTTTTTTCACTGTATTTAATAGCCTGGTGTTGTACTAACTTAAAAGCAATACTGCAATTATTAAATGGACTGCGGTGTCATAGGCTAGTCCAGATCTACTTTCATTATGCTTGATCAAGTCAGAAGCTTCTTAAGCTGGGTGTCTCATGTCTTCACTGTTCTTTGATGCACTGACACACCTGGCCCCTGCTGGGTTTAGGAGATAAAAATGTCCACAATCTGTGTCAATGATTTATTTTCCTAATATTTACAACTTGTGTTTTCTTAACTGCTTTTGGGATCACTCGCAATTAAATTATACAATCAGCAGCGCCTGTCTGTCTGTCCGTCTGTCTGTTGGCCAGACCCCTCGTCAGAGAACAGGTGACTACAGTTCCCGTCCACTGCTAAAGATTGTCTGCTATTCCTCCATGTCCTTCAGTATTTAAATGTGACATTGCTGCTGATTTTAAGGATTTATCTGTGTTATGATTGCAGGTGAACTGACGGCAAATTTGGACAAAGAAAATCAGTAACCAATAATGTCACTACTAGAGGGTAATGTCACATTTGATGGGTAAACGGCTAAGCTTTGCAGTAAGCATGAAGTGACTCAAATAAAAAAGTCATAAGCAGCATCATAGCCCTGGAATTTACAAAATAAAACTAGAATAAGAAACATCTCGCTCCTTAACCGTGTCATCTGAAGACATTAAATGAATTCATTAGTGGAGGTTGACTTGTTTACGAAATGCACTTAATGTTTGAAAAGAAAATCAAAACCAACATTAAAAACCTACAAAAGTCCCAGTCACTCAGTGCTACTATCTTGAACACATGCTGTAAAGAGAACATACAGACCATATTAACATCATCCTGATGTCTATTCACCATGACAACACTGAATCTCATTACAGTACAATTCGTTGGCTGTTTATAATAATCAAAGATTATTGTTAATCCAGTCTTCAATAATACCGTATTCCCTATGGCCACAGACATAATAGCTCTGAGCTTGTCATATCCTAATCATCATCTTACCATAATATTCATGAACGTGTCATCAATGTGTAAGCCTATCAGCAGCCTTCTGGCTCCCGGGGGACCACTGTATCACCACATTGTGGGAAGCCTGTGACTAGTCATGTCAAGTGTCACAATTCATCTTAGCCTGCTGTAAAATCATTACGCGGGAGTGTTGTCCAGAAAGGAAAATGCTTAAAGCTATAATTCAGAGAGTCCCTCCTACAGAGCCATATATACTGTAATTGATCTGGACTACGGAAAGAACGTGTGTGGGGAGGATGACTTTCACAAGGATGATCTAAAGGGATAAACAAAGCGGTCCAACCTGTTCTGCTGCTTATGTTTCTCAGTAACAGTATATCTTATGAGACAATTTGAGTAATAAGAAAATGCCAAAGGGTTTGGGATGAAACGGAGAACCGTTTTTAGGCTCATCGATATAAGCCTTCAAACATACTCTCTCCACTCCTGACAACAGGGGCTGATTGTCATAGTGTTTGGATGGTAGTCAAGTATTGGAAAAAACAAACAGTCTTTTTGGTGGGCCCAGATAGCAAATTAATTGCCGCAAGACAAAACGATGGCCAATCCGATAGCTATAATCACTGTTTGCAGCTTCCATGAGCCTGCAGCTTATTTGATATAGAGTGACATTAGTAAACTTTGAAATAAACACAACTATTAAATAAATATCAAGAAATACAAGACCATCTGCTTACTTAGTACCTTCACTCAACTCTTCTGAATGAAGTCATTAAATATGATCTCTAAGCCATGTCCTACAAAGTATATCCATGTGCTTGCCTGCGATTATTTGCATCTTGTGTCATTTTAATATAGAAGAAAATAGAAAAATATGTCATGTTTTCTGAATTTCCAGGTGTGATAAGGTTGCCACGATGATATGAGATCCAGATTGGACAATTGGCCAAGACAACATTTCCGTTATTTTTCCTGGGAGGTTGACTGACTGAGAACACTTTCTTATACAAAGCAACAACCTGGGGATCAAATAATAACTGTCATTTCTCCCAATATGTCTTTAGGAACAATCTAAGGTGGTGGCCTCTTTTAATACCTAGAGAAAGACAAGACTCCTGTCCAGCAGTGTGGTCTGGAGTGGCATCTAAGGAACTGGCAACGCTACAGTGGGCTCAAAACCCAGCATTAACAACAAGTATTTGTCTCTTTCCTGGTTTAGGTTCAAAGATACCCACATAAAACCCACAAGACATGCTACCAGGGTCTCTTCTCAGTCCCTCAAGCTTATACTCAGGACAATATACTGTAAAGAGAAATGATCACATGAAACTCCTTTTCATCCTCTAAGACAGCAAAATGACCTTTTCAAATGCTGATAAAACAACAGCTTATGGCACAGCAAAATATGTGAAGGCACACACCATCTAAAAGACTCACAGAGACAAGATCCAAACATACTGTTTTTAGATGTACTGGTGTATTTGACATTTCTCTTCGGTTCTACAAGTGTATCGGTTCTACATTTGTAGTTGTACGTTTTTGTGTTCTCTGTGGACCCCAAAAGGAGTAATAAAAAAATTATAATACACATAACTGTGATTATTTAGGAATATCAACACTCTTTAATTAGATATCACTCATAGATATCTGGGTTGCTTGTTTGGTTTTCTCGTATCAGCTACTTCCCCTACTCATATTTACATCAACTGACATCTCCTATTCACACCTGTGCATGCTTTTGTGCTGGTCCAGATGACCCCTGTACCCATTCCACTGGTAATCATAAATCTACTTTAAATTTGTAGACAAGAGAACATCTGGGTCCACTGAGGTGGACTTGGAAAAATTAATACATAATTTTGTTTTGACAAAACTATTATGTTTTCACAAAACTAATTAAAATCCAGCTGAAGCTTTGTGTTAATATAACGTAACAAAACACATACTATTTTTTGTAGAAAAACTGTTTCTATGCCTGCCAAGGACTTTCCCAATTTTCCTGAATCCTTGATGTTTCATTGGTTCCATACAAAGCTCACTCTCTCTCAGCTATACCCGGGGAGAAGAGAACTGACAAGCTCAGTGCTACAGTAATTGGCTTCACAACGATGACATCCCAGATAGGCATAGTTTGTGAAAGACATGAAAAGGTTCTCTCTGTTACAACCGTTCGGTCATCTCGTCTTACAGCTGTCCACTGAGTTAACTGTTCTCATGCAGGGTTCCTCCCAGTCCAAAAACTACTCTGCAAAAATTGTTGAAGACAGATATTCTAATCTAATGTGGATTGTTTCACGTAAGATTTGTCACATGATTTAATATCACAAAACTAAAAGATCATTTGGACTTTGAATCTAGTGATAAACTATTACCAACGGATTTAACAAAACAGCACCTGTATGCGAATTACACCATTTGTAGGACATTGCCATTAAGGCTAACTACTCTCTTTCAGAACTTCAATGTGCAATTATTTGTTTGCAAAAAGAAACTGCCTTTGTTGCAGTTTAATCCTGGTTGTGACAAACAGACAAACACAGGGGCCTCGCTTGTGGCAGTGCAAAACCAAGGTTGGTCGGCCAAGTCACTTTGCTCTGTCACATCCTCAAATGGTCTTGCTTATCATTGCTATGTGGACACTTAACGCTTCTACAACCTTCATCCCTACCCTAGCCCTGCCACCTCTGGTTTACTGGCCCTCCCTCCCCTATGGAAGGTCAGCTCCGGCCCATCCCAGTGAAAACTCTTCTGTCCAGGCACCCCGGAGGTGGAATCAGCTATCCTAGTACAGCAGAGTCCCAAGTAATTTTTAGAAAACATCTATCCACCTTTTAAAGGAATATATTAAAACAGTAGGATATATTTCAAGGAATATATTAAAATCCCAGAGCATTTATATTGGACACGACCGTCATTGATTGTGTTCCAGCTGGGAATGTGGATGATGAAAAGCAATATAAAAATACATGTAAATATGTTAAGAAAGAATTTTAAATAGGCTCCATTATAAAAATAGGTCATATACTTAATTTTATAAATTAGCAGAAAACACACAGAAAACACAGACACAATCAACATGAATTGATTATGTGTTATAGATTATGGTGAGTTCAGTACACAAAATATAAATCTTCTACTAAAAGTTGACTTGCCCTAATTAAAGTCTCCTAGTACATTGATGCATTGCACTGTTTTTGTCTATAAAGCTCTCAGGCATGAACTGCTGCCATACCTAACCTTGTTATTAACCGCCAGCTGACAGGTTACTAGGCCAAGGCTAACTCTAAACAGCTCTTCCATCTCCACAAAATGACAATGTAAATATAAATCAATATAAATCTCCACAGAGCATGGTATGCTTCTTTTAGTTTGTTTGCATTTGACCTTTGCTATAACCTTCAAAACTGCCTTTAAATTGGGGCCTTTAGAGCAATAGAAATGTATATTAGAGGGCATTTTTTAAATCTATTTTACATGTTTTTTGTTCTTATTTTTTCAATTAGATTTTTTTGTAAACCAAGCTACGCAGTTAAAGATATCAGCCTATGCATGTCTGATGACAGATATCATAAGATATTAAAATGTATGTCATCAGATGAAAATAAAAATAATCATTTGACAAAACATTTGGTACTGTTCCTGTATTACTTGGTGTGCTGGCGCAAACACACTCACACATTTTCTAACTAACTTGACCAACAACAAACAGAAAACAATCGTTCCACTTTGAGTAATCCCACAGAAGCCAATTAGCCTAATCCCCTACCCAATTGGCAACATGGCCTGCCCAGATAAGGCTAAAGCAGATCCACACTCACCCATGGAAAAGAATGGAATCCCCAGCAGGGTTGAGTTAAACTTTCCGTCGGAAATGAAGAAGATGCCTGCAGCAGTAACGTTAGCAATAGCTATGGTGAGCACACCCAGTAGACCCAGGAAGGGCTTTCCTCTCAGGCAGTCCCTCATGGAGCTAGAGATGGTGGCTGCCAGCAGGAGGAGCACCAGGCTCACCAGCACCTCCCCTTTAGCCAGCACACCAGTCTGGTGGAAGTCCCTCCACAGGCTGAAAGAGGTGAGAGACTGGATGTGCAGGTCCTCGCTGAGTGTGGAAAGACGCGTGATGAGGGTACAGAAGGCGTTCTCCCATTTCTCTGCGATGACGTCCTGCACCACAGGACCATGGTTGCGGAGGTAGTAGGTGATCTGGACGGCTCGGGCGAACTTCACCTGCTGGTCTCGGCTGTTGGGCGAGAAGGCAACCCCACCAAGCTGGTGGCCGATGAAAGAAACACGACCATCCTGGGAAAGGAGGACAAGTTATTATCCAACACAATGAGAGACGGGCGTCAAATTACAATACAAGGCATAGCTGGCGTTACGGTGTTTGGTTTCTGATACCTGAAGTTCGCAGTCATTTTAAGTTCATTGCGCATTATTGTTATATCTTCTGAACCTTTGAATCAACACCGTGACCCTTCAAATGCCACATGTGATGAGTTTTATGATAAGAAAAATGATATCTTATAAGATTCTATAATTACCAAGCAATATGTGCTTTGCCCAAAATATTTTCATTATCCTTACAATATTAAGTTGAACTGTGCAACTTGGATTCATGCATGAGAATATCCCATTTTTACAGAATCAGGCCATATGCACTGAAATCTGTTCCAAAAACTATTTTGAAGGTGGTACAGTCAATGGCTGCCCAGTTGTTTTTAGACTTGCATATTATAAGTGCTCTTACAGATCAGAATTCCACAAGTATAGGGGTGCAGTGGTATTAATTCCCCCAGAAGGAGACTGATACTTGGAGATGACCACTTGACTGCCCTCAAAGGAAGATGGATCTCCGGCAGCACACGACTTGAGAACCAGTAAACCTGTCAGCCAATAGTTCAAAGATGCACACTGAATTAAGCACTGTTTATTCATATCAGTGTTTGCCGCCACCGGCCTGTATGGTACAGACAATCCTGTATCTAATCAATGTATTGTTTTGTGATGACTACAACTGTAATGTCAGCAAATGAATAATTAATGTGTAATTCCATGGGATATTGCAGTTGAATATTACTTGCAATGTCAGCAAAAGAGGGAATTGTGTGGTAAAACTGCCATTCATTCCATATCATTGTCATGTAGATGGGACATTCAGTAACAACTTGTCAAAACACTGGGCCGCAGCATTCATTGTATCAACCCTACATCACGAAGACTCCTCATACAAGCAGAAACCATGAAACTCTGACATGCCATCCAGGGACTTAACATTAGTAGTATAGGGCTATGGCTTGGCTTAGCATCAGACCAGTAAGCACATGAATAAAGCCACCAGCTGACATCAAAGCACTGAATGAAGAGCAAAAAACGTGTCAAGACAATCTGTACAGACCGAAGGAGAATATCAATGATGCAAGGCGACACTACACAGCGAACGGACGTATCTGCCAAGAAGGGTGGAAAAGAAGGTCACATCATTCCAACCTGAAAGCGGGAACCTTTCTTTTCATCATGAGGCGTGTAGGGTTGGTGTCAGGGGGCGCACAGGGGCCAGAGCCATAGGGAATCAGGCAAATGGCTGCAATAGTGGCCTTGCATGTAGAGTAATGAACAGTTTTGGACACGCACTCTGGAAGTGATTTAGCGACCGAGCAATATGTATGAACTATGTCGGCCCCAGGGCATAACAAATAGGCACGATGCTGGATTACTTGTTCCTAAAGACTATAGATGCTCAGTCTTGGACTACATTAAACACCAGCTTCTGTAGACCAGTGCCTAGCAATGTAAGATGCTCTTTGAAGCACAGACCTAGTAGAGTTTTCAAGTCAGTGATGAGTCAAGTTAAGCAGTGTAGTGAGTCTTTCTCGGACAGGTCATACAAAAGCCTCTGCTTGTCATTAATTACTTGGTCTGAGTATGTCATTGTGATAGCAACAGATCTGGTCACCTGTTGCAAAATTAGGCAACCTGTTGTAATTACGCAACAGATTAAACATTAACCTAATTCATAGCCTACTGTTTCGAAAGAAACGAGCAGCTACCCTAGCAGCCATGCTATACATCCGCAGAAGGCTGTATAGCACACCCTTAATAGACAGCAACATCTTACAGGAGAAGAGAGAATGCAGGCTCCATACTAGTCTGTCGGCAATGTCATTCTATATGTGCCAGAGAGAGGGAGGGAGAAAGAGTGAGAGAGAGAGATAGACTGCATCAGAATAGGAAGGGGACCTCTCTAGTCCAAAATGAAGCAGTGCAGAGCAATGCAACTAACTCACAACCTGCAGCTAACAACTAGCTTACACCGGTTACTAAATCTATTCAGAATGTTTCCTTGCCTCGTCTGTCTTGTATGAAATATCCGCAGCTAACATATAGGCTGAGCGATCCAATAATCTAATTCACAATTACTGAAGGCTTCAGTCAGTACGTTATGGTATTGCAGATACATTGTCCCACTAATAATCCAGGTAATTGGGTTTCGGGGGCAGCAAAGAACGTCTGTCTCGATTTTAAGGGTTGTGTAGGATATAACGAAGTTGAAAATGTATCTTCTTACTAGCTGATCAAAGGGAAACCTTGACGTCTTACCTTCAGTGTTGTATTTGGATAGCTCACGGGCACCTTTGAAAAAGTGTGATTCGACAGAATAGCTAAGCGAATATCTTCGAATATCGTAATTATATCATCCAAGAGGCATCGCTTATCACGATGGCTTAGAACACAGAGATGAGCGAAAGTGTAATTAAATCCCTTGAAATTAACCCGCAAATCCAGCACCTGCTTGTGAACCTGCAAGACCTGGTCGGCTAGCTCCAATATATTTCCCCCAGACTTGGCCAGCAGAATCAGTCTGCCATATCTGCCGGGGGTGTGTAGGTCGGAATACAGCTTGTTTTTCGACTGGTCCAGGGGAAAAAGGCTGTTCGCGAGACTCCGCTCTACTTTAGCGAAGCTGTGAGTCGGGGCAACCAGTATCTCGAGGTCCGTTTCGGGCTTGAATCTGCTCAGCACGGTAGATCCAAAAATTATGGTTAAGACTGCGGGTACGGTCAGGAAAAAAACCGGATGCCTACTAACAAATAAGCCCAGCCAGTAGAAAGAAGCTTTGAGCCCTCTGTGTATCATTTGCCGCAGCATCCTCCTCCAGATCCAGCTTGCAGATGCCCCGTTTCTTCCTATGAAGCACATGTGACATGAGGCTCCGTTGCCCAGTTTAGTCAATCCGTATGAGAATACACTTAACAGCACTGCAGCAATTTGCAACAAGACTGTCAGATATTGATCCTCTCGATGCTTTTTTGTTACATCTCAAGCCATTCCTTCTAAGGCTCACCGCGGATCCGTGATTTTTCCTATTGCTCCTGCTGCAATAGCAGCAAGCCGCCGCCGTCTGATGTGCATGTGTGCCTAGTTCTAACTACACTATCCGTAGTGCCTGATTTATGAAGTCTACTTGACAGTAACCATGTGCTGCGTTGAAGAGCGAAGCAGGGGAAATGCTGATGGTGGGTTATTTTAAGAACACAAGCCATAGCACATATGAGTCGTGAAATATTAACTGGTGGCACAATGGCCAAATGTACTTCTTAAAATCACTACCCTCGTGAATGGGGAAAGCCAGCAGTCTAGGCTAGGGGGTATATGTGTATTATATACGTGGAAATATTTCGATCAAACAGTGGCTTGCACGGAAATCGCCCTCTTGAGACGTATTTGGGTAGCACATCAAAGGGTAGCACATTTCAAACAACCAAGAGATACCTTGCATGCAACCAACATAACACAAGGAGTCACTAGAACACAATGCAAAGTCTTGGCTTCAATGATGCAGCTGAAGCTAGCCAGACAGATGAGCTGTGCCTCAGGATTAACTGGCTTGACATCTCCTAATTGCTCCTGTGCACAGTCCACCTGGTCATGTTGTTATTCTTATTTTGACCACAAAAAAATTGGGTATGAAATGCCTACTGACATTTACATTTACTAGAAAAGAGCTGACATTTGCACCTTCTTTTGTGACCGTTTTTATAATTCTGTTTGGGAATCAGCACTGGGTTCTTTGTTCTCTCTGTTGTCACTTTCCACCGTTGAGATGGGCTTTAATCCTGTACCATATACTCTTAAGACTCTCACATTGCCACTCTCAACTAATATACACATTTTATCAACACCGCCACAAACAGAAAGAGAAACAGAGATAGAATACATACGTTTACACACGCAATCACATTCTGCTGTCTTTGTTGTCGAGTTTCATAAAAGATGATAGTCCCCTTTAGGGCGGTGGTTGTTTTTTCCACAACTGTTTGTGTTGATATTCGTGTGCTCTTGTTTTTACCATGCCATCTTCTCCGTGGGGTCTGTAACATGACAAACAAAGGTGATGCTTTGACATTCAGAATATCTAATCCCTTAAGTAGTGACTACACCACGTTCTATATATAGTTGAGGGAAAGACATGCAAATGTTTCAGAGATCAATCCCAAGTCTTAGGCTACAAAATAATGCTCTAGTTTAATACACAGAAAATGGCCATGAAAATTGCCAAACATAAATTTTTTCCGGTTATATGATTTCAATTGTTTTATTGCAAAGTGATTTTTCACAGTTGAGGAGAGGCAGGACATGTGGAGCAGGGCTGAAATAAATTCCTTTAACGTTCTTCTTTCCAAACTCACAGGAACAACAAAAGAAACCAAAGGAGAGACACCAACCGAGGCAGTATGTCAAAATGCTTACCAACAACACAGAATCTCATGACATCAGTAAACTCTAAGGGAATTCCAGGAGGCCTTTTATTATGCTCATATTAACCATTTGTCTTGGCCTGACTCCTAAAGGCCTTTGTAACAGAGACCTAGTTGAAGAGGCAGGACACAGACACAGGGAAAACACCTTAATATCAGATACTTTAATTTCAGAAGTAAAACATAACTTCCAAACAAACACTGAAATGACAACTGGAAAAAAAACAACATTATAAAGGAATGATATACAAATAATGACCAAGAAGTCACATGAGGGAAGAAGAACTTAAATATGGGCAGTGATCAGGAACACATGTGAGGCAATAATGAGATTGAACCATTGTCGGTGCTCCAAAACATGGAGTTCGGTTTCAATAGCATGACAGGCCTGCCATGCCAGGACGTAAAAATATTACCATGTCATAATATTATTAGCATAATACTTTCGTATTTTTTTCAAATGATGAAATATTTGAAAAAGGTAACTTTTCCAAATGTCACAGCAAGCTACTTTTTCTTCTTCTGTTGCTGTACATTGATAGAGCATCTTTATATGAGTAATCCTTCTTTCTTTACAAGCAAAGGTAACTTAGTAGAAATCTGCACTCCTTGTCCCTAATGAGGTTACAGTAGAGAATGTCAGTTATTAATTCAGCTTGTCCTTCCCAATCCCCCACAGACAAATTAAATGAGTATAGTTAGATAATTTGTCCCAAATAGGAAGTTATTAAGTCTCCATCAACTCAACGTTTTCTAAAGACGTCACCAATGTAGACAAAGCAAACAAAGCAGATATTGCCTAAGATATTTATGAGCTCCTTCCTACTCTTTTTTCATCTTATTGTTATTTTATTAACTAATGTCTTGAGAAATAAACAATTCATCCAATTTCCAATGCTGTTTTATTAAAATGCTGTTTTCCTTTAACACATTCAGCTCAGATCATGATTTATTCCTCTGACAATAATGATACAAATGCAGGCACTGGTGAAAGAAATATGGACTGACTCTTAGTGGAGAGTTAATGGCAGATTGCAGTGCCATTGAAACTGACAGAGTTTGATTCAAATGTATGAATCTCAAAGCCAGAGGATCCACGATCGCTACTCTCTGAACATCAACCCACTTCATGCTACTTCAGTCTTGTCATGTCCATCACAAACAAATCAATAGTGGGGCGGAGCTACTGTAGGAGCAAAACGGCAGGTATTTAGGGTATTGCATTTTTAACAGTACTAGCAGACTAGCTTATGACCTTCATAGGCTAATATAGTTTCATATTATACAGTATAAACATCCATGGTTATGAACTGGCATTGCTGTAGCTGTGTTACCCTATTATGTACAGCATTTAAACATAGATTTGCTGATTCTATTTATTGGCCATTAAGAGGCTTTCAAGCTGTTAGTCATATTTCCATTAGTCTTCATGGTATTACATTTTTCAAGGACAAAGGGAATTGAAACAGTACTTCACGCTTCTGAAACAGTACATCACGCTTCTGTATTGCATTATAGTCTATGGCAAATGATGTCACAGGAAAATGCTTAGTTTTTCAGAAACCAAATGTAAAAACATGTTTGGGGGATCACCCACATGCACAGAAAGAGAAAAAATAGTCATGTAAAAATGGGTTGCATAATATGACCACTTATGTCATCAGCTTACAATGAGCATTTGTTATTCTTATTGTTTATCGGGGGTGGTATTTGTTATTTGTATTTATTGATAATTTCTGTACTGTGCGTGGCTAAATAATAATTAAGAACAATGATATCTGTTTTAATGATTAATACAGTAATACAAATAAATCAGATGCTATTCTGCTGTGCTTGTTTCTATAAATACAGTAGTATTGACATGATGCTTCACCCACATGAGCTGATACTAATGTGTACAGATGAGCAGAACAGCTAGACTAAAATGAATGAGCCACTTTGATTAGGACAGGCTTTGAGGCAACGGTTATTCTTAAAGAGGCATATTTAATATTTAATATTACATGATATGATTTTATGCATAACTTATCACAATATCATATTGTGTAATGACATTTTAAAACATCCCATGTAGGGTGTTTATACAAGTATCCCTACTTTAATCTTGACTCTTAAAGATCATAAAACCTCACTGAAAAGAAATCATCATTGTAGCGCAATAGGATATAGTCAGCAATAATATGTAAGAGCGTTATGTTCATGTGTTTGATTTGATGCTCCTTACAAATTGCAGTGGAGGAAATTGCATTAATTGGGCACAAAAATGATTGGGGTTTTATATTTATTTTATAACTATAAAATAGGGCAATGCATTTATCGTGTGTTCAATGGCATATTAACTCACAACAGTAAACTGTCCCGGTGTTGGGAGCAAAGCATCACTAAAATAATAATTTATACGAAACATCAAACTCAGAAAGACGGTGACCATTGAAATGGCTTGTTTTACAATACTTCCTCCAGAAGAGACAGAGCTACCAGCTGGAGAAATGATGGCAGTTTTCTTGAGTGTTCATCAAGAGCATGACATGAACCATCTTCTGAGGAGAGATAAACCAAGCCCAGGCCCGACCCACACTGGTGGCGTTTTACTATAGTACCACAAGCTGATTCTACACTTTAGATAGTCCTGTGCTGCAGTAATTGTAATGCGATATCTTTTATACACATCGCATGAATAAAAAGAAGCAGTGTGGGAGGTTGCACTGGTAGAAAGGTGTCTATTTTTAGGCATGGTGTGTTTAACCGTCTTACAAATGTACTGAAAAGCATCTTCATGCAAAATATTGCTGCTCGTTAAACTTCTGCTGCAGCCCTTCACATCTCATTAATCATTTCAATTCTCACATTGGATTCTACTGCCACTGAGCTGACATAGCTTTTCTGCAATATACATATATCGCCATGAGTGAGGGGATTTAATTCCCCCTCCTCACCCTGTCCATAACCAACCCTCTCTTTAGCCCTCACACCCCTCCCCCTCTCCCTTCTCCCCCTGTGTTCCACATGTGGAATGTTGAGTGATTATAATTAATTAGCTCGGGGTTCTCCCGTGGTTTCTTCTCCTGGTCTCTAATGCAGTTGTGTTACTGTTGTGGGCCGCCCGTCATCCCTGAGTCTGCTCTGATTCTGCTCACCCAAGCCCAGGTCTGAATTCCAAATGGGTCTCTGAGGCCTATTGCACTACTACAGAGTCTTATGGACCCTGGTGAACAGTAATGCAGTGTAGGGAATAGGATAACATTTAGGACGCATGCTACTTTTAGGTGACTCATCTGGCTAGGGTCGATAATGCAGATGAAAAAATCAGTGTAGATGAAGGTCAGAAGAGTCCTTTAGGGGTAAGAGCTTTGGCGGGGTGTTGAGTGATTTGATGGCAGATAACCTCTTCCAGCACTTTGTTGAGCCAAGAAGAACTGGGTGTTTCACACTAAGACATTTCTACCAATGCAAAAGCAAAAACTTGAAAATACACATATTCTCAGACACAAGAATGTATAATATACTGTTTTTTTCAACGGTCAATTATGAGAAAAATAAATAAAACTGAAACTGGTCAAAAGAAGAGAAATAATTCATCGAAAATGTATCCACAAATATCAGAACTTTGTTGGTTTCCAGTGCCTCAGCATATGCTTGTTTCCTGTTACTTGTGATGAAGACAATACTACCTTCTCTTCAGTCAGTCACTTCATCAAATAAAAATGGGTTAAGACCTGAAAACCTTAATTCGCTGAAACTTTGATAGACAGTAGTAGTAGAGACCCCAAACTAGTAAAACAAGGGTCACAGTGTGATGTGACCTGCAATCAATATGAAATATGGAAGGACCAAGCAAAAACTAGTTTTCTAATTGTATTGCAAATGTATTTTTAAAAGATAAATAAAATAAATATTCAGACCCTGTTCTATTACACTCAACATTGAGGTCAGGTGAATCCTGTTTCCATTGATCATCCTTGAGATTGTTCTACAACTAGATCAGCGTCTGCCTGTGCTACATAGAACTGATTGGACAATAAGGCACACTCCTGGCTATGTTAGGTTCCATAGTTAACAGTGCAATTGTGGTCAGAGCAAACCCAAGCCGTGAGGTAGAATTAATTGTGCATAGTCTAGAGTTGAATGCCCCTACTCTAAACAGTCAAATAGACTTTGGATTATGTCTACGACCCTGGTTCCCTGTAAGGAACAAGGTATGACAAGTATGAGGATTATGACCCAAGAGACCATCTGAACATCACTGCATCACTGCTTTTTATGGACACTACACCCCCCTCCATTTCAAGGGGCTTCAGGTGAGTCAGCCAGAACTCAGTACCTGTATGAAAGGAGGTGTCAAAAGAAGGCCCTTGAAGTAATGATATACTCCAGCCAGTCAAATCACAAATAGTACTTTATAATACCGCATGGCAGGCATGGCATGTTATAAAACCCCGCCTTAACTTGACATAATGTCTATCATTGTGGCGCCCAAAAGACAAAACGGTTAGGGCTTTCATTCCTCCCTTTTTTCAGAAGAGGTTACGTCTCTCTCCAATTCCATAACCAAAATTATTGACTAATGGAATGCGCTTGTTAGGGATACATACGTATATCCTGTACTCTGTTGACACTATGATGCTGTGGCCTTAGATTTAAATTGATGTATGATGTGTGTGGAAAGGTGAATCTGTCCAGGGTGTAATGCAAGGTTAACAGGCTTAGATTAACTGGTCTGAGAGAGAATGCTGGTTAATTGTTTAAAGTGGGTTGATTTGTTCTATATTTGAGCTAGTTAGAGTACATTAACTGTAAAGAGATGCAGTGAACAAAGGGATTTTGGATCCCAATAATCAAATAGCACAGAGACTACAGTAACATGCACCCATGCACATAAATAGGCATAGGATTACTTCAAATGTGAAATATTACGACGCACTTTAGTTCTACATGTGAAATCTTATGACAGCCTACATTTCCAATAAGCATATGATATGTAATTTAATTTTACAACCACAGAAAACAATAGCCTATGAAAATATTTAATACATAAATCTGACGGGCAAAACCCCAACAATGCTAAATAACAGTCAAGTCAAGTGTCTTGACTGACGTTGACTGGTGCATAGGCACTGCTTGTTCTTATCCAAGCTAGATTTAAGCCAAGGCTTCTCACAAACAAATAGCCTATTCCTTAATGAACCTTAAGTTCACCATACAACAGATAGGTTTAACAACTTGAGTCACTCAGGCTATTATCTGAAATTGAAATAACATTTTCACAAAACGTGGACCTAAAATCCAATCTAGCGGATATACGCAAGCAATAACCTCTGATGGTTGTATAGGCTATTACATACCATCCTACAAAATGACATTGCTCAGTTGAGTTTATAGACCGATGGAGCAGTTAGAGCCAGCCACATTGGGATTCGCCTGCACCATATGTTTTACAAGTTATAATTGGCTAATAAACAGTTGTTCTCATAGTCATTCAACGGAAGCTGCAATTTGCAGAGAAAAATGCATTTGACCTACTTTTACGTGGCCATGTCTGTCCTTACACTAACTGTTTTAGTGAAATCCCAGTGTATTTCACTCTTTTCCCAAAGCAGGTCTTTCTTTCAAATCTGAGGATTTTCCTTAGGCTAACTTTGTTTTGTTGTCAATGGTTGAGGTCTCCCTTTTGGCAAACTCATCTGAAGAAAAAATTATAATTTCAGGTACAATTTAAATGCACTATTAGCTTTACATTGAGATGCCACAATTCTGGCTGTTCATCTGTAAAATCACTTATCTCTTGCCTGTATCATAGCTTGTAAGCACACCTTGACCTGTTCAATGTCTGCAGTACTGAAGCAGAGTACTACCTACTCATTTAAGTGCCATGGATGCAGGTAAGCTGCAAGCAGATGCTTTGAATTAGGAACAATGTGTTAGGGCATTACATATGATAAAACATTGTTTCTTAAAAACACATTAACATAGGTACAATCTGAATAAAAACTGTTTTTGCCCAAGTTCCCAAAGGGTCCTGACGGAAAAAGGAATGCTTTGCCAGTCCTATCCCAAAAAATTGGTTGTGAATGGCTGCAGTAGAAAATGCTTTCAAATAACGGCTAGCTGAGACATAGCTTGGGTTCTTTAATAAATGTTTTTTTGGGTTGTGTTAATCACAATAGTAATTGGGGAGCTAAAGAAAAACTCCTTATCATTTGTTATTCTTTTTTTAAAGGATCTGTGAACACTTCAGATATGTGGGTAACCTCTTGGATCGCTCAAACCATTGTAATGTTGTTTCCTTTGCTGTACCTGTCCCATTCCATGGAAGATTCTGATCATATTAAAATAGCCAGCATATTTTTTGATTTTGTAATCAACAAATGCAGTAAAAGTAAAAATTCACATAAATCGATGGTGTAATAATTTTTTATCAGTTTTGTGAGGTGAATTGTAGTTTTCTGTACTGTGGTTGAATAAATAATACCCTTTCAATTGTCACCATGGTTATGGATTTAAAATATTTTCTTAATCTTCTGTAAGAATATTATAATTGTGGCCTTATTCATGTAGACCAATTTCTAGCAAAATCGTTAAGGACTGATTGAAATGTCCTTTGCCTTCATATGAGGCATGTTTTATGCTATTATGGAAGCTGAAGTAAATCAAGTATATTTAAAATGCAACCCTGTTTCCAAAAAAGTTGGGACCCTGCGTAAAATGCAAAAAAGATACAGAATGCAAAGATTTGCGAATTATTTATCCCTATATTTTATAGAGAAAAGTACAACGACAACATATGAATTGTTGAAACTGAGAAATGTTATTGTTTTTTGAAAAATATATGCCCACTTTGAATTTGATGCCAGCTACACGTTTGTTAACGGAGTTGATGCAACGCAATGGTTAACATGCCCCTGTCCCAACATTTTGGGAACGTGTTGCCGGGTATCGTATTCACTATTTTACTATTTCTTTTTCTATATTACTATTCAGATTTTATTATTATTTTATGCAGGTCCCAACTTTTTGGGAAATGGGGCTGTACATTTCCTTGGACTGTATAGTTTGCCTAATATACTGTAGAATACCTTTTTTCAATTGGATTTCTTCCCCTTTGTTTACCTTGGTGCCAGCTGAGAAAGGTAGTATGTTTTTGGGAGTCTGAACGTGTATAACATAATTAGCAATTGATTTTGTCATAAATCACAGGACTTAAACCAAGTCCCAACAGAGCCTGCAACCCAGTAACTTGCACTGTTTGGCACGTATAACATAATGAGATCAGGAGAGTCGTGCTATTTTTCTTTAGGTTGGGAGCAAAATGTTTGTACGGAATAGGCCACCAGTAGATACACTGTAGTCTATTAGGTTAAGAAGGCTCATCACTGTTGTGGCGTCTGCCTGCGCCCACACAGTCTCTTGCCTTGAGAGCATATACATTTTATATCCTCACAAGTTGGGAATAAAAAATTGACCATTATCACCATGAATGATTTATCATGTTTTACGTGAGAGAATTCCAAACTGCATCTCTATTATGTCATACGGGTCATTAAAAGGGACACCTAGACACTAGAAGGGAAGCAGCACACTGGAGGCTTGTCGCACTGGCAACCGGAGAGGAAACTCTCAGAGGTGGTGGCACTTCACTTGGCAGGTTTACTTTCTGTTAGATGGAAGTGAATATAATCTAACACGAGCAGGAGCCAGAATGTCTCGATTCTAAAGCAGATAGAAACTACTTGAGTCAGCTCATGCATTGACTCTGGTCAAATACAGATCCACCTCAATTAGGTTTCTGCATCACTTGAAGAATTGTATTCGCTTCATGCCAAGATGGTGATGAGCTCCATTAACTAGGAACGTGCAGCCTCTCCCTCTGTGCAAGGTTTTGATTTTGGAAAAAGTTCATTTCCAGAGTCATTGCGGCTGTGATTGTGCACCAGTTATTCCATTCTGTGGGTGATAAGTTGATGAATTCTGGGTCTCTGCAGATGACAATTAGCCAAATTAGGTAGAATGCACATGGAGAATTAAAAGGGATTCCAGATGCTATAGAGGTCTCTGGGGAAGCATTTTATGACGCCTTTTTTTGAAGTAGCATCTGTGCTGGAGGACAGAGAGCCTGGAAAGAGAGGGAGAAATTAGAAAAAGGGACAGAGACACAGAGATGTTGGATAGAGAGACAGAGGGACTGTAGAAAGACAGAGATTAGAGAGAGTGAAAGAGACATTAGAGAAAGAGACAGAGAAATTAGGGAGAGAGACAGACAACTGAAGAGACAGAGAGATTGGAGAGAGACCGAGAGGTTAGAGATTGAGCAGCCTCTCCCTACGTGCCCAGGTACAGTATATGTTAATGTGTTGCTGCTTTTGCATTTGTTTCTATCGCACAAAAGCAATGTGTAGGAGGACAGCAGAAGAAAGCAATTAAGATGTTTAAATTATGATATTTGTCTTAAGGGCTGATTCTACTGTGATTTACAAAAAGATTCATCAAATGAACAGGGCCAATGAGCTAAACTAAGATCAACCCACTATCTTCTCTTTTTTTCAGTTTAAAGTCACTCTGGCATTTAGCAACTTCCTGAAACTCTTCTTGGCTCTACAGATTTTCATAGTTTCTCCATGCATATTATATCTCTGGTACTGTATGTATCATTTGGTGAAGGCTTTGCATGCCGTTATGTAATCTACATACAGAAAGCGTGTGGTCAAAATATTAACATCTGGTTAGCAAGTTGGCTGGTTGCAAGCCTGGAATCGTCTTATTTCTGCGTTCTTATTTAATGTTACATTACTTCATTCACATGCACATGTTCTACAGCAAGACCAGTGATTTGTAACCATGGACAAAATAAGTTTTCTTTAAAAAACAAGGAAATGCCACAGCCATCAATGAATTCCATTGCAATGAAGGGGTGTACCTGGTCTGCAACCATGTTTAGTTCAGTGGCATGTTGGAAATTGACATCCACCTGAATGGCCGGACTCAGGGTTTCCCAGCAGAACATTGCCCAGAGCATCACACTTCCTCCACCGGCTTGTCGTCTTCCCACAGGGCATCCTGGTGTCATCACTTCCCCAGGTAAACTGCGCACACAAACACGGACACGAACACATCCACGTGATGTGAACGAAATCGGGACTCATTGGACCAGATAAACATCTCCCACTGTTCTAAGGTCCGACGCTCACGTGCCCATTGTAGGGCTTTTGGCAGTGAACAGGGCTCACTGATATTCCTGCACATATTTCATGGCAACGTTCTTATGTTACAGTACTGAAATTCTAAATACTGATCCTTGATCATCCTACATATTTCTAGCTGAGGTTTATAAAATGCTTCATCAGCACATCTAGTGGGCTGTAGGGTGAACTCCACCCAGTTTCTAGAAATCAGCCCAAAACATATTTTTCGGTTTGTATACACCATGCCAGTGAAACCACAAGAGATTCATTTCAGACAACAGTGACAGCCATTTGACAAACTTGTCAGTGAGCCACTGTCAACATGTCAGTTGGAATTCCAGCTCTGGTTCCAAGCATCTAGCACATTTGTAATTGATGATGACATTGTACCTTCTGTGTTGATGTGTTTACAGCTGGTGGCCATGAAGCAATGTGGATACCATTAGGATTGAATGTGTTTTAACCATGAAAAAGGAAGGGTACAGTATGGTTCAAAGACTGTGTGGGCATAAGAGATGGTGGAACTGTTGGTTCAGCTACTCTGACGACTTTGCAGTTTCTATCTTTTCTTCCAACAGATATGCACTCAGAACCTAAATTGAGTATATGACAAATTATGTAGGACTTAAGTTCAGATTTAAGTTTATAATCTTTTATTAACATATTAGATTGTAAAGACACTTGTTCCATGTGAGTTGGGGGACATCTGGTCCAGTTGGAGTATGCAACTTCAATCAGTGCCCTGCAATACTCAGATATCAATCTGGTAATGATACTTCACCTCACACAAAACAAATCTCTATCTTCAGAGTTCAGATTTGTGTGATCCACATTGAGTTTCTAAGTTTAAGGACTTCATTTCCACTGGTTAAAGTAAACGTTATCAAAGTCATAGAATCCTATACATTATGTAACGTTTACAAGACTGAATTTAAACAGTAACGTGACTTGTCTCCTTCTGCTGTTCCCTTACTGAACCATAGCATCATAGCCTGGTAGCCCAGGTGTTTTAGCATTGGGGGAAAGCGCTGCAAAGATCTAAAAGCAAATGTTTTTAAACATTACCGCAAATGTCATCTTATCATTTATTCCTCAACGTTTTGGTCTAATATCTTATACATGCATCTACTTAGAAAACGTGTAGATCTTTTTTCTAGTGACCTTTAGTCATTCAGTGTAGCTCATTTCTGTGTCTTTACGTCTAACCTGTCCTGTAGGTGGCAAGTTCTAACACTGTCCAAAGCACTGAAAAACGGTATTCTGTGATTTGATCCTGACACTTTAAACTGATTCAGATACTGCACTGGATCTGATGTGAAATCTATGCCTTGGCTGTGGAGTAGGTTGTTTGCCAGAATTACATGCTGAGGCATAATCAGAACAAAAACGTCATCCTAATTCTCTTTTAGACTCAATCATCGACAGATAAAACAACAAAACAAGCCATAATGGGCACTTTATCTCATATTTGGGCACCAAGTGGCTTTTGCTGTTCATAGAGAGGCCTATCTCTGGCACCTTGTACAGATGCCGACTATCATATAAATGCATGGATGACTTACCTCCAATGAATGTGACTATTTTGGCTGTATGCCATCCTTTTCATATATTAGAAGGTTTCATGATCATTTCTATAATTAATGAGTGTTAGAACCACACACATTCCTAGGGATGGAGCTACATACATTAGGTCCTAAACAATGACATATCGGCAGGACAAGCTATTCAGAACAGTATTTAAGCTCTGTAAAAGCGGTAGCAAGTAACTGTGAGGAAAGGGCATAGCATAGTCAAAAAAGAAATGGGGCTCGTAGAAAACCAAATCAAAGCAATTATGAAGAAAAACTGTCTTGTTCATTTAAGCAATTTTGTCATCTGGGATGATATATTATATTTTATAACTAATTGTGAAGTTGTTCAGTTTATTAACATGAATAAGGTCATCTTTCCAAATCTAAGTGTGTAAGCCTTGTTCAGTGGTGGATGAGGAAATGTGCCCCTACTTTTGGGGGACATGTCACCTTGTCCTGAGTGCATGTACATGGTTTTCCAGCTCACAGGGAGCATGAACTCTAAACAACAAAAGTGACAACTGAAGCACAAACAGATGTACACACACACACACGAAAGCACGCGTGCACACACACACACACACAGACACAGACACACACACGTACACACACAGAAAGCATCATCATGTATAATACATTAGCGCTCCTAATGCCCATCAAGCCATGGAATATGTGCACATCAGGGGGGGCTCTTCCATTTTCTAAGAGAGCATTTTTCATGCTTCTGCAAACTACAGAGAAAGTCATTTCAGAAATCCTTCGAGGGTTATCTGAAAAATGATTGTGACAAGAACAAGGCATGA